>JAODAL010009995.1:0-107543 GCA_025379985.1 Phyllomedusa bahiana
AAAAGGATCTTGAAAAATTAAAATAAATTTTAGGGGGGCCCCTCCACCCCCTTGACGTTTTGGAGGTGAGCTAATACAATCTTGATCAATATGTAAACTAAGAGTCCAGTTTTTCATATTTTCCTTAGCATAATGATTTCCTATCCTATATCCCTGAGGTGTTAAGAACAGGTGTCTAGAGTTTGCCATAGGTATTCTACCTTCTCGATACAGTTGTAGACAGCCTAATTGAGTCTCTCTCTGCAAACTATCTTGCATTTCCTATCTATGGCCCATCTTGGATGCTCTCCCATCTCTATGTTCTGATCTGCTTTGCACAGCCTACTCCCCTTCCCTGCTGCTACCTCTTATACTAAAAAAAGAAGCGGGGGAGAACAGAGTCACCAGAAGCAAGAACAATGCTTTAACAAATTTTCTTGAGATTCAGCAGTACCAGCAGCTCAGTGAAGGACTTACACCAACGCCACAGCAACACAATGGAAGGAAATGGTCTATGAAGACTATTTAGAAAGTTGTGTAATTTTGCAGTTAGGAAGTAAAGCAGCAAAAAAAAAAAAATCAGTGCAAAAATGTTGATATTTTTGAAGAGAACATGTGAGGGGGTTTCTGCTGCCATAACTGAGAGAAAGATATGATAGAGGGAGAGAAGCTGACCTCTGATCTATAGGTTTATATGATTTGATGCTGAATTTCTGAGTAAAAGCAAAAAAAAATTCTTGAAAGTGAAATTGAAAGTGCTGCTTACTCCACCTACATAAAGCAATTGACCAATTACTTTGTACAAACTCTGATGCAGGGAAATCTGTAAATCGCTGTATGTGGGTGGGGTAAGCAGGACTCCTACTGTCACATAAGGACTCCGGTCAGAATTTACTCTGCATTTTACTCATTAATCCTGCTCCAATTCGAATATCACTTAAATATCACTTAGCTTCTCTCCTTCAATCACATTCTTCTCGCAGATAGGGCAGCATAAACCACCTGGCATGTAAAGACGATCCACCAGTAGATTATACCTTGGATTCAAATTCTTTGGGAGCCCCATTCTAACAAGAAAGGGCATTAGCCCTCCAAATCATTGGACTGTCTGTGAAGTGTAGGTGATAACTTTTAGAGGCTAACTGAGTATGTTTGATGGTGAGCATTTGAGTGGACTAACTCTCTTCTTCAGACATGGTGTTAAGACATGTCTGAAGTAGAGAGCTAGTCCTCTTAAAAGCTCAATATCAAACATACTCAGGTACTGTCATGCTTGTTCCTGACACACCCCTGACTTTTGGCTCTGGTTGTCGGCCACGGACGTTGCGGCGAAAACCATGGTTTCTGACATAACCCCTTGCATTTGTCTTTTCTAGTGTGAACTTGGTCTTTCTCCCTGCATTCTTGATTGATTCCTGGCCAACACCCATGGTCAGGATTCTTCCAGCACTCCACTGGTTAATCTTGCTCCTTGTTGTTTTCTGTTAATTGACAGCCCTTTGTTCCTATCAGGTCTTCTGTTACTTCCACCCATTACCTTCATACTTTTGGTTTCTGGAAGGTATTTAAGGGCTATTATACCTCTTCCCCTTGCCTGCTATAGGTCTAGTTTTCTGCCTTTTTGCGTGCCTCTATTCTTCTGTGCCCTTTCAGTTACTGGACTTAGCTTTGTTTTTTTGGACTACTCTTCTGCCATCCGTTTTTGTACTTCGCTGCCCGTTCTGTTGCTGACTAGGACTGCCCGACTTCTCTTGTGTGTTCTGTGTATTGTTTGTCTTCATCCTGTGTCCCACTTTGCTCAGAGCAGTATCAGTCTTCTGGTTGGGGCCGACCTATTAAGGAGTCGGGTTCCCCAAAAGGCAGGGACAGAGGTTGGGATCAGTGTCAGGGCCTCACTCGTCTGTGTCTCCGCGTGTGTCCCTGACTGTCCCTGACATTATAGCAGGCCTTTTCCTGAGAGACTGTCCGATTAGACCCAAGTCACCCCAAGGAAATATCAAACGTCGGAGCGATTTCCAGGAACGTAACTCGGATGTACAGGTCCCTCCTAATGTAAATAACAAGTTTTTACCCGACACCTTGGTTTCTAGTTCCAAGACTCTCGCCTTTCATGCCATGGTTGATTCGGGTGCTGCTGCTAGTTTTATCAGTACGGTTGTTGATAAAGCCTTGGGTTTGGAACTTGTTCCTTTGTGTTCTCTCTTTTGGGTTTCAGGTGTAGATTCTACCTCCCTAACCGGGGAAAAATACAATTTTGTACTGCAGAAATCACTTTGAATGTTGGAAGTTCGCATACGGAAAAGCTTTCGTTTTTTGTCATGGAGAAACTCGCCGCGGAGGTTATTCTTAGGTTGCTTTGGCTCCGCCTTCATAATCCTGTGTTCGACTGGAGGACCACTGAGTTGATCAAATGGGGCGACTCATGTGTTTCTCATTCTATGGTGGTTCCATCCCTTGGTGTGTGCTGTGTTAATGCTCATGATATTTCAGAATGTAATTCCGAATTCAATGATGTCTTTGATGGGGACGTTGTGGATAATCTGTCTCTGCACCAGTCTGATGATTGCACTATAGACCTCATTCCGGGGGCAAAGCTCAACTTGTCTGCCCCGGAACAAGAATATTCGCATCAGTATATTGAGGAACCTATAAATATTCCTTCTCCAGGAAAGCCTGTTGCCACCTTGATTTCAAATCCAGTGTCTTTGTATGCCGACTCACCAGATTCTGCTTCTTCCGAACTGTTCCCCTTTTTCTGTGAGGATGATTCCCACCTCAGGCATTCTACCGCTGCAGGTGGTGAAACTAAGATTGAGTCCTATCTGCAAAACATACCTCCAAGCTGGTAAAGGGAAAAGTTCACCAAGCCCACTCTGCCAAACCTAGAGGGTATATTGAGTCGTGGCCCGTCAAAAGGGAGAAGGGGGTACTTCATGTTTGTACTGACACACCCGACCAGACATTCCGTCTCTGAATCCTATCAGCAAAACATACCTCCAAGCTGGTAAAGGGAAAAGTTCACCAAGCCCACTCTGCCAAACCTAGAGGGTATATTGAGGGTCCGGTGGCCCCTCATAAAGGGAGGGGGGGGTACTGTCATGTTTGTACCTGACACACCCCCGACTTTTGGCTCTGATCACCGGCCATGGACGTTGCAGCGAAAACCGTGGTTTCTGACATAACACCTTGCATTTGTATTTTTTAGTGTGTATTTTTTAGCCAACGCCCATGGTCAGGAATCTTCCAGCACTCCACTGGTTAATCTTGCTCCTTGTTGGTTTCTGTTAATTGACAGCCCTTTGTTCCTATCAGGTCTTTTGTTACTTTCACCCACTACCTTCATCCTTTTGGTTTCTGGCAGGTATTTAAGGGCTGTTATACCTCTTCCCCTTGCCTGCTATAGGTCTAGTTTTCTGCCTTTTTGCGTGCCTCTATTCTTCTGTGCCTTTTCGGTTACTGGACTTAGCTTTGTTTTGTGACTACTCTCTTGCCATCTGTTTTTGTACTTCGCTGCCCGTTTTGTTGCTGACTAGGACCGCCCGACTTCTCTTGTGTGTTCTGTGTATTGTTTGTCTTCGTCCTGTGTCCCACTTTGCTCAGTGCAGTATCAATCTTCTGGTTGGGGCTGACCTATTAAGGAGTCGGGTTCCCCAAAAAGAAGGGACAGAGGTTGTGATCAGTGTCAGGGCCTCACTCGACTGTGTCTCCGCGTGTGTCCCTGACTGTCCCTAAAAGGTATCCATACCAGACTAAATAATGAAGACAAGGAGGATTTGTTCCCATAAAATACAATTCAATCTTTATTAGATAACAAATTTAACAAACATAATAAAATAGGACGACTACAACGTGGCTGGGCACAAATAGGGAGACAAAAAGTCATATATCCATCAAGAGGAAGGAATAGCACAAGCTAGAAATATATTAAAGCGCAAGTGCAGCATTGCCTAAGTGCTAATAACCTCATCAGAAAATATCAGAATATACAAAGTTCACGTGAGTTTGACTAATAAATGAAGGCCCTGGGTGTGTGATCCTCCTACTGTTCTGTATTTTCTTGCAGTCAGTATACTGTAGATGCTCATCTTAGCAATGTCTACTGTTCCATTCAGCTTTCTGCAACTGTCGTCAGGTGTTTCTATAGAACAGTCAGATATAAATACAATGATGAATGGCTGTGGATACTCAGAGGAGCGTTTCACTGTGAATTGTTGCAAGGGAAAAAAAGAGTATTTCCCCTAAAGATAGATAATACAGTCTAGCATTCCCTATCAGGTCCTTATTCTATGCAAACACAGTATTTCAGAGAAAAGGCTGCACCCACTGACACCATAAAAATGCCTGCAATAGCTTCTAGGGGCAAAGTCATTGTCATTCTTCCCTTGTCACATGAAATCTACAGTATATGGATTGAATTTGATCATTTAAATACTGTCTATCATTAAAGTAACTCTGTAGTGGATATGTTAGAATAAAATACAAACATAGTAAGAGCCAAGCCGCCTTGTTGATAGTTTCCAACTTTCCAGACGTTATCGTCTTTTTAACATTTCACTCAGTGATGTTCACATCTGCATTTAGCTTTCTATTTATAATATAAGTACTGGATTCATATTATGACAGATTTTACTAATTCCCCATCCTCCCATCAACCATCTCTCTGGGCTTTTCCTGAGTTATAATAGGGTCCATAAGGGACCCTGTCTTGATGTCTGCCGTGCCAAAACTGTCATTAGGGGCTCCTAGTAGAGTCTCCTATGGATTTGTGAACAGAGGCTAAAAAGTACTGAAACATGTATGAAACAAATAGGAAAATGGATAAAGCAGCAGAAAGAATGAAATAAAATGACAAAGATACACAAGGTTTTACTTTTGTTGACTGTGTAGCTAATATTAACCCAAGGTGGAGTCTCACATTATATTAAACAATATACAAGAAGAATAAACATGCAATGAACGAGGGTGTGATAGGACGTCTACAGACAATTCATACACTGGAGAGAGAGGGGATAGCTTACGTCATTAGATTCAGTGTAGTATGTAACACTGATGCTATTGTGGTATGCTTAGATGCAGTAGAATGCAGTAGAATGACCACTTTAAGTAGATAATATTTTCAACTCGACAACAGGTTTAATGACTCAAAGTGGAAGCATTATAGTCACCCCCTTGGGTTGGGATAGGACCTGTTGTCATAATATGGGCACAAAAAATGTACCCTAGTAGAGCTCATGCAAAACTGCCCGAATTACAAGGGAACCTGTCACATAGGTTGTGCCCCCCCTTGTTGAGGGCAGCACAAGCCAGTGACAGACCTGCTGTTACCAGCGCTGTGTCCCTTATTCTGTATGGCTATGTTCACACGGCATAATTGCGGCGCGTAATTACACCCCGCAATTATGCCGGGACTTCGGCATATTCGCCGCTAGTAATTGACATGTCGTCTCCCCCCCTCGGCATATTGCACGAGCGGGGAGAGGAGGCGTAATCCATAGTTCTCTATGAGAACTGTGGATTACCGTAATTATTGGGACATATCTCGGCCCGTATTAAGCGCAGTACGGCGTGAAATATGGGCCGAAATACGGCCCAATTTCACCCGTGTGAACATAGCCTAAGATGCAGCAGTTTTAGAGCATTTACCCCTCAAATCTTATTCATGAGCAGGTGTTAGCCCCGCCCACCATATGCTATCCCCACCCACTGGCAGTTATTCACATGTTTCTACTTATTCAAAGTAATAGGTTTATCAGTAGAGGTGGGCGGGGCTAGCCTCAGGTGGGCGGGGTTTGAAAAACCGACTCTTCGAATGACTCTTCTGGCTGAAAACTGCAGATTTTAGCATTAAATACACAATCCAGCATCTTACAGAATAAGGGACACAGCGCTGGAAACAGCAGGTCTGACACTAGCTTGTGCTGTCCTCAGCCAGGGGGGCAAAAACTATGTGACAGGTTCTCTTTAAACATGTTAAAATTTGTAATATACTGTATATACATGAATGTGTTTGTGTGTATGTTTGGGTTGTTATGTGTTACATAGATGTTTCATGATATGATGTTCATTTACTTAATTGATAAATATGTTTTATACTGTCTTTCATTCACCTTGAAATACCTGAATGTGATATTACAGGGCTGACCTAGAACTGAGTTATGCAAAGGGACTTGAGAAAGTTTCCAATAAACTGACAAAAGCGCTTGATGGCATAAACAAGAAGTAAGTAAAATATATTCTATGAAGACATTCAGTATCGGTGAATGATACATTGTTTTGTATAAAAAATGTGTTGCTCAGTCTTGTGCCCCTGTTAAACCTATTAGACTACGTTCTGGTATGGACACTCGGCAGTAACAAAATGCCGGTTGGATGTTGAATCCAACCGGTATTTATTTATTTTTTTGAACAGTTTTAGGGGACGGTTATGTCCGCAGTTTGCGGACTCGGCCGTCCCCCTTGACCATTGAACAGTACATGCTCCGCCCAAAAACTGAGCAGAAGAATGTAGTTTCATAGTTTGTAAGGGCGAAAAAAGACGAGACGTCCATCCAGTTCAGCCTGTTGTGCTAAGGTGTTGATCCAGAGGAAGGCAAAAACCCCCAATGAGGTAGAAGCCAATTGTCCTCATTTTAGGGAAAAATTCCTTCCCGACTCCAATCTGGCAATCAGAAAAATCCCTGGATCAATGACCCCTTTCCTGAATCCTAACACTATAACTTGTTATATTATTACCTCCAGAAATGCACCCAAACCATTTTGAACTCTGTTAGTGAATTCACCTTTGACAAGTTCCTCTGGCAGAGAGTTCCACAGTCTCACTGCTCTTACAGTAAAGAATCCCTTTCTATGTTTATGTAGAAAACTTTCGTTCCTCAAGACGTAGAGGATCCCCCCTTGTTCTAGATACAGCTCTGGTATAAAGAAACTTGAGAGGATCTCTATATTGACCTTTGATGATTTAAAGCATATTTATTATGTCCCCTCGAAGCCGTCTTTTTTTCTAAACTAAATAACCCAATCTTGCAAATCTTTCTGGTACTGTAGTCCACCCAGTCCTTTTATTATTTTTGTTGCCCCCTTTTAACCTGTTCAAGCTCTACAATGCTTTCCTGTGCACTGGTGCCCAAAACTGTACACAATATTCCATGTGTGGGGCTAACCAGTGACTTGTATAATGGGAGAATAATGTTCTCATCATGTGCCTCTATGCCCCTTTTTAATGCACCCCATGATCCTATTTGCCTTGGCAGCTGCTGTCTGACACTGGCTGCTACAATTAAGTTTACTGTCCACCAGGCAGGGCCGCCATAAAGCCAGTACAGGGGGTACTGGTCTATGGGGCCCGGAGAGAAATGAGCAGCAGGGGGGCCTGCTGCCCGCTGTGAGCCGCCCCCCCTGCTTCACAAAAAAAATCGTAAACTTTTCCTGCAGGCTTGCGCGCGCCTGCAATTTAAAATACAGAGGGCCGCACTGTGTGAGGAGAGGCCCGGCCTCGAGTCACAGCGCAGCACAGTTGCTTACATTACAGCTCCAGTGGCTGCAGGGCCCGTCCTCCTCCTCCCTCCCTCTCTCTGCTGCCGAGATGACAGATGACATCAGTGAGGTCCGCCCATGGGGCGGGGCCTCACGGGGCTGAATAGTGATGTCATCCCGACTGCAGAGTAAAGCCGGCACTCAGAGAGAGGGAGGGAGGAGGACGAGCCCTGCAGCCACAGGAGCTGTAAGGCCGTGTTCACACGGCTTATTCACGGCGGATTTGTGCGCCGTATTGAGCTCACAAATCCGCCGTGAATACAAGGGGGGGAACCCGGGGGCGGGCGCCGGGGGCGGGCGGGGGGGGCCGCCCCCGGCCCCCATAAAAAAGCTTTGTTCCGGTCGCGCCCGCAACCGTAAAAAAATTTGAAATTCATTTTCCCTCCCTCCCGTGGCGGAATTTGCCAAAGGGGGGGGAGAATCGAGGGAAAACCACTGTTCTTTATGAGGGGCAGGGGATTACCGTAATTGCGCCGCGGAAAATTGGGGGGCCGTACTGAAGCGCAACCCGGGCCGCGCAGAAACGGCCCCAAAACCGGGGCAAAAATAACCCCGTTTTGAAGGGGGCCAAAGGCCTTTTTTTCACCGGCTTATTCACGGGGGATTTTTTTCGCCGTATTGACGAAACAAATCCGCCGTGAAAAAGGGGGGCGGGAGCGGGGGGGGGCCGGGAGCGGGGCGGGGGCGCCGCTCCCGGCCCCATAAACAATGCATTGTTTTCGGCGCTTTCCCGCGCCGTAAATAATGTGAAATGTCACTTTTTCTCCCCCCCCCGAGGGTTTTGCCGAGCGGGGGGGGAAGGGGGACGGTTTTCCACTGTTTTTTAAAATGAAAGCAGTGGATTACCGAAATGACTCCGAGGGAAAGGGCCCGTTAAAAGCGCAAAACCGGCGGGGAATACGGCCCCAAATCCGTCGGCAAATAACCCGTGTGAAGGGGGCCTAATTTGGAAAGTTAGTCTGTGTGCTTATCTTTGACTGGGGGCCCGTCCCTAAACCCCCCACCTCACACAGTGCGGCCCCCTTTTATATAAAACCTTCAGGGCCCCCATACGGGGCCCTCACTTAAACCCCGGGCCCCCATAAAGTCCCCCCAAAAACAGGGCCCCCCATACGGGGCCCCCACTCCACTTCAGGGCCCCCATACAGTGCCCCCAATACAGGGCCCCCATACAGCCCTCCCTCCATCCCCCCTGTCCAGGCCCCCCCAACCCCCCCCTTTCCACCCCCCTGTCCGGGCCCCCCTCAACCCCTCCCCATCCTCCCTCCATCCCCCCGTCCGGGGCCCCTCACCCTCCCCCACCCCCCCTTTGCCCCAGGCCCCCTCACCCTCCCTCCACCCCCCCCCTTTCCCCGGGCCCCCTCACCCCTCCCCCCTCCATCCCCCCCTGCCAGGCCCCCAGACCTCCCCCCCATCCCCCCCTTTTCCGGGCCCCCTCACCCTCCCTCCACCCCCCCTGCCGGAAAACCTCAGCCCCTCCCTCCATCCCCCTGCCAGGACACTCGGCCCTCCCCCCCAACCCCCCTGTCCAGGCCCCTCGGCCCTCCCTCCGCCTCCCTCCCTCCCCCCTGTCCAGGCCCCTCGGCCCTCCCTCCATCCCCCCCTCCCCCCCCTGTCCAGGCCCCTCACCCCCCCCTTCCTTTCCCCCCCCGCCGGGCCCCTAGCCCCCCCTCCATCCCCCCCCGGGTCCAGGCCCCTCACCCCCTCTCCCCCATCCCTCCCTTCCGGGAAAACTAAAGCCCTCCCTCCATTCCCTCCCCATGTCCCCCTTGGACCCGACCCCTCCCTCCATCCCCCCCCTGACCCGACCCCCCCCCCGGGCCCCCCCCCCCCCTTTTCCCCCCCTGTCCAGGCCCCTCAGCCCTCCCCCACCCCCCCTTCCCCCCCCCCGAACCCCCCCCAGGCCCCCTCGGGCCCCCCCCCAAAAATTCCCCCCCTTCCAAAAAAAGGCCCCTTTTTTAAAAAAAAAAGCCCTTCCCCCCAAAAAATCCCCCCCCTGTCCGGGCCCCTTAAAAAACCCCCCCCCCTTAAAAAACCAAAAAAAATCCCCCCCCCTCCCATCCCAAACTGCCCCCCCGGAAAACCCCACCCCCCCCTTTCCACCCCCCCCCCCCCTGCCCCCCGGGCCGCCCCCCCCCAACCCCCCCCTTCCCCCTCCACCCCCCCACCCCCCCCCCCCCCCCCCCCTGCCCCCCCGGGCCCCCCCCCCCCCCTAAAGCCCCCTCCCCCCCCCCCCCCCCCCTTGGTTTCCCCCCCTTGCCCCCCCCAGGCCCCCCCCCAAAGCCCCCCCCCATTCCCCCCCCCCCGGGTCCAGGGCCCCCCTCCCCCCCTTCCCCCTTCACCCTCCCCCCCACCCCCCCCTGTACCTTGGCCCCCTTAAAGCCCTCCCTTTCCCCCCCCTTCCCCCCTGTCCCCTCCCCCCTGCCCCCTACCCCCCCCTCCCACCCCCCTCCTTGTCCTGGACCCCCGGGCCACCCCCCCCCCATCCCCCCAAGGTTTCCCCCCTTTGGCCCTTTACTAAACCCCCACCCCGCCAGACCCCCCCATCCCGCCCCCCCTTGAGCCTTCTGTCAAGATGGTAAAAATTACCATTGGGGGGGAAAAAAAAGGATAGGGGTTTTTTTTTACATGTGGGGGGCACAGTTAAAAGGAAGTTTGATAAAGTGGGGAGTATAAAGGTTTGTTTGTTGGGAAAATTTCTGAAAGGGAAAAAGGGGGTGGCGAAGAAGAAATTTCCTTTGGTGGTCGGAGGGGAAATGGAAAAAAATGAAAGGAATGACTCATAAGAAAAGGGACATCCCCTTTGTAAAGCCACTAAAGCACATGTAAATACCACTCTATGAGCCCCTAGGCAGTTAAATAGGCCCTTGGTAAAATGTTTTACATACGGTAACAGAAATGGTGGTAGTATTAAATTTGTTTTTTTGGTGTAAAATATGGGGTTTGAAAATGTTGCATTTTTTAATTTTGGGCTTCTTTTTGGTTATATTGGCCCAAAGTATACTGCTTTCGGAGAAAATTTTATAGGGTGACCCATGGGTTTTTTAATTCGCGGGCCTTTGAAATATGCCAATATACACTCACCGGCAACTTTATTGGGAACACCCTGTCCAACTAACACTTAATTTCTAACCCGGGCCAACCCACATGGGGGAAACTCATGCATTTAGGCATGAGCCCAAGGCCCAAGAAATCTCCGCATTTAAAACCCGGGAGCACAGTAGGGGGAAAAAAGGCGTTTTGAGTGCCTTTGAAGGTGGCAGGGTTGTTGGTCCAAGAAGGGCGGGCCCTGAGTTTTCAGAAACGCGACCCTTCCTGGGATTTTAAACGCCACAAACCACTCTGGGGTTTTACAGAAATTTGGTCCGAAAAAGAAAAAACCCAGTAAAGGGGGCAGTCCTGGGGGGGGAAATGCCTTTTTTGATGCCAGGGGGTTCAAAGGGAATGGGCAACGGTTCGACTATAAAAAGGAAAACAGGGGCCCAAAAAATAGCCCCCCTTTACAACCAAGGTAGGAAAAAGGGCATCTCTAAAAACGCCAGTACCCCGGCGACCTTGAGGAGGGGCTACAGCAGCAGAAGACCACCCCGGGGGCCCCACTCCTTTTCAGCAAAACAGGAAACGGAGGCTCCAATTTTGCCCCAAGCTCATCAAAATTTGGGGAACGGGTAGAAGATTGGAAAAACCAAATCCCCGTCTAAATGAGTCTCGTTTTCTGCGGGCGACTTTTTCGGAGGGAGGGACAAAATTTTGGCGCAACAACATGAAAGAAAGGATAAAACCTCCCTTGTACAACGTTTCAGGCTGGGGGTTGGTGGTCATGGTTTTGGGGAATATTTTTTTGGCACTTTTTGGGCCCCTTTGGGAAACCCAAATTTGGGCCATCGTTCCCACACCTGTGGAATCAAATGCCACAAGAATTGGGGCATTTTTCTGAAGGGAAAAAAGGGGCCCAAACCCCTTTAAAACTAGCAGGTGTACCAATAAAGGGCCGGGGGGTGTTAGATAAACTGTGGTTGTGAAACCCCAACAAGAACTAAATTGAAAAAACGGGGCGAAATTGTTTTTTTTTTTTTTTGGGAGGTCACAGCAGAATTTTTTTTTCTTTTTCTGGGGGGGGGGGCGATTTGGCGAGAAGGGAAAGGGGGGTGGGGCCGGGGGGGGGCCCGGAAATTTCAGCTGAAAGGGGCCCCCTGAAAATTCTGACGGGGGCCCCTGCCCAGGTTTCCCCAAAAGCCCCTTTCCCCAAAGCCCACTTTTACCCACCCTTTTTTTCCCAATTTTAAACTTTGTAGTCATGTAAATGGAATTTTCCCCCATCCCAAGTGCAAAAACCCATTTATCTGTGTTAAACCTATCTCCTTTTCCCCTCCCCCGGGCCCCCCCAACCCTTATCCAGATCCCTTTGTAATAACACATTTTTCCTCTATTGTGTTGATTAAATTTACAAAGCTTTTATCACTGCAAAAAATCAAAATTCTACTGTGCAATCCATGTTAAGAAAAACATTAATGAAAAAATTAAAGGGGGGTTAGGGGCCCCCAAAACGACCCCCTTGTTTGGGACCCCCCCCTAGTAACAGGGATCCCATTCGATATTAACCGTTTTAAATTTAAATAAAACCCCTTTTTTTTTCTATCCCGTGGCCCTTACTTTCCCACTTTCACACTTTTTTCCCCCATCCCAAAACATTCCATTTTAATTTTCCAACCTTTTATGTGGGGGAAAACCGGGATCAAATGCTTTTGAAAAATCTAGATAAATGACATCCAAGGGCCCCACCCCGATCCATCTAGCACTGACTTTTCCCCAAAAGAAGCGATGGATTATTTTGACAGGACCATCCTTTATAAAAACCCAACTTTGGGACATGTTCTAATTTTAAAACCGACCTCCCGAAAATCCGAGCGGTTTAAGACATTTTCCGGGGGTTTTCTATTTAAGCAAATTTGGGGGGGGTTGACAAATTGGTTTTCAGGGGGTTTTCAAATCCAAAAACCGTCTGAAATCCAACGAAACCCTTGTCCCCGGGGGACGGGGCCCCTTTAGGCCCCAACACAACTGCTTGGGGTGAGGATTTTAAACCCCCAAGCAGCAAAGAAAAAAACAATGCAAGCTTCCTCCTTTGCCCTTTTACCTGTTTAAAAGGGGATTTTTGAAGATTTACAGATGCTAAAAACTTAAAAGGGGTTGGCTAGGATTGGGAAAAACCCCAATTTTTGAAATTTCCCCCAAACCAAATTTAAAAAGTTTTTTGCCAAAGCAAAGATCCCTAATTACATGGGCCCAAACCCCCCCTGAAAATTTTTTGTAAATTGTTCTAGTCAGTTTTGTAATGCTCCATTTTCCCCGTTTGGTTTTTCCCCAAAAATTTTAAAAAAATTTACCTTGGGTTTGGGGTTTTTAAAAAACCAGACAAGTCAATTTTTAAATGCGTATTTTACTGTGGAATTTTTAAACCCTTTTAAAATGAATAGGGTAAAACGGGGACCAAAAAAATGCACCAAAATTTTGCAAAAATCTATAGCAGAATTATCTGTAGAAATTTTCTGCAGCATTCCAACCCACTCTGATGGGGTCAAGGTGCAAAGGAATGATGATGATCTCAGTACAGTGCTGTCATATATGACAATGCTATATAAATACTATGAATACTTATATTTATAGCAGTCTGTAGTCCTCAACTCATCTGAAGACTAAAAAGTTCAGAAATATTCAGCCTGTGGACTATAGTCATAAGGTTGCTTTCACAGAGAGCGTTTTTTGGTGCATTTTTGGATGTGTTTTTTGTACAGAAAGGCTCAGCAATTAATGCTGCATTTCTTCACAAAAAACACATAAAAAAATGCATCAAAAACACTCCAGGTGAAAGTTATCAAACTATGTACACAAATTGTGATATTTCAGCTGTTTTGTACTGCTGTCACCCTTTTTAAAAGTGTATATGTATTTTGTGAACTCCTGTGGCCCGACACATTTGCTATAACGTACACCAGAAAGTAGTGTAAATTACACCAGCTCTGTAGGGGACATGTATGAAGATCGGCGCGTCGAAGCGGCTGTTTTCATGTTTTTTACAGTGAAAACTGCGCCTGATGTATGTCGGTGCCGAAGTGCGCTCATACATGCGGGCAAACTTCGACGCCTCTGGCAGACAGAACACATTGAAATAGGTCTGCGTGTCAGAGCAGTAATGCGCCTCACTTTGCCGACCAGCACTCATACATGCGTCGGAGTTTTCGAATGTGGTGCGTCCCGCCCCAGAATGCCCACAGAACGCCCCTTCATGTTAGGCGCATTACAAAGTGGCGAACCTTGCGCCTAACAGCACATTAGGTGTGTCAGAGGGCAAAGTGAGGCGCATTGTACACTTGAAAATGTGTGAAAACTGCGATCATAAGTGTCCCTCTGTGTATGGCACACAGACACCCAAAAATGTGCCAAATTTATTATTTTGTAAACACCAAGAGTGACATGTAAAACGGGGCTGCGCCATAAGTCTAGCGTCTTTTGGCTATATTTTTATCCAGGTGCACTCCAATATCAGGCGCATTACAGAGCGCCCACAGAACTTTGTAATGTGCCTGGGATCGGGGGCATGCTGGAGCTGTGTCACACTACAACCGTACGAAGCTACACATTCATAGCTTCAGTGCGGCAAATCCAGGCGCATTACTGCTGGAACAGGTAGAGCACTTTAAAAGTGATTTACCTGAGCCAGAAGTGTCAGTTTTGCGCTAGAATGAGCTAAATCTATGTCCCGCAGTAGAACAGGTTTATAGATTCAGGTGCATTCTACGCTACTATTGTGCGCAATAAAATTGGAGTCTGGGCGCCAAAAACCATACATGTCGCCCCAAGTAAATAAATTTGGCACATTTCACTCCAGCTCACTTTCCATTAGGACCAGTGTATAAAATGCTAGGAACAAAAAAGACATAAAGCCAGCTCACCATTCCTATAATGATGACCACAGGGATCCTGCAGGTGGATGGAGATGAAAGCAACAAAGAAGAAAGTTGATCCAGCGATCCATATAATGAAGAGTAAAAATGATGCCTTAATTGAAATTCCATTAAAACACGGCGCAAGGCACGGGATGACAAAAAAAGTGAATGCCGACGTGTTTCGGGATGTTGTCCCTTATTAATGGAATACAATACTGAAGCCCAAATGCTAAATATATAGTGATCTAAGAGACATCACTAATACCAAACACCAACTCACCTGATGCAGGAAAAAAGTGCCATCCACCGCCACCATCACAAACATCCGAGGTATGGAGGAAGTGATGCAGCATCACAGTGACCTGCCGGCCAAACGGCTCATGCGCACTCCACTTCCCAGACCACGAGATTGACACAAGTGCAGTCATGGGAAAGGAGCGATGCACGCCGCGCCGATGCTAAAGCCAATGCGACCCACATGAAGCACATTCCTACCAACAGAAAATACTACGGACATGCGATGGGAGCCCACGAACAAGCAGAAAAAAAATCCAGCAAAAGGCGAGAGAAGTAAAAGCCATATATATAAAAGAAAATGCTAGTCTTAGTGAATATATAGTGGTCTCATGGTCAGCGCTGTCGCCTCGCTCCAAGTTCCTGATGAAGCTTTTGTTAATTAAATTGCTTCCAGTATTTGCCTGAGGATCCACAAGTCTGTTTGCTCAATCACGTATCGCTTTGGTCACATTTATGGGAAATGCAGTATGAAGTCACAAAATCAATGAAGATAATGAAAGTAGAACATTAATATACAGTCACACCCATCATGATTTACTGTTCAGGCAACTATAAATTCCCTATATGCCGTGTCTTCGGCTCAAGTAGCTGCCAAAGAGCAAACAATCAGTCAGCGAAACCTCCGGTGCTTGTAGGGTGATGGAAGATGCACTTTGACCTTGAAGAAAATTAAAATGATATTTATTTGTGTGTAAAGGTTACTTATTCAACCTCACTGCGTATTTCAGGGTTTCCTTGATAAAACACCATAAAACTTGTTTCTTTTTTTTATACTTGTTGATAAACCTTTAAGGACAACGACACAAACACTCTTCGTATTCACTAATAAAGGAAACCCACGTTTCTGCTGCTCGCTCAAGACGTAGTGTTTTTAGCACCTTCTCAGTTATAGGAGTCTGTTTTGTACTTCTTGTGAAATTGACATTTGCAGCGCTCACACTGAGCTGCCGGCTGCTAATTGACAACTATCTTCCTATTACTGTACATGGGGATTGTCAATCAGCGGTGGAGGGACAATGGGTGGGGATCAGTGCACTTAGTTTGCATTCAGGGGGCTTCGTTGCAGATGCAGCTTAATGAAGGGATTACCATGGGCTTGCCAATGAGTATGCATAAAATAAAGATATGTTCTTAATCAGGGACTGGCGTGGTATCTGCTTAGATTAGCTGCAGTTATGACTATTAAAGGGGTTGTCTCACTACAAGGATTGCTTTTTACATTAAAGATCTTGCAAAAATAAGTCACTTTGCAATATGTGTCCATTAACAGTGTCCTAGATATCCCCTCTTGTATGGGCTGCATCAGCTCCTCAGGTCACTATAGCTACAGAATATATCCCTCTCAAATAACCAAAGGCTTGACACGAAGATTAGTTGCAAATATTTCACTTATATTGTAAAGCGCATGGCGCAAATTTACATGACGATTGTGCCAACATACAGTACTCCACTTTCATCGCAGTAAATGCAAATAGTAGAAGTCAGTACTTATCTGCATGCATAAAGTGTTCCATTCTAGTTGTATTTCCATAGAATGGACAGTCCAAATACAGAGCTGACAAGAAGTGAGCGACTAGCTCATGCTGCCAAAGAGCAGCAGCGATGTTTCGGAAAGACCTATTTTCCTTTTTCTGTGTTATTGACAGTTCACTATAGCTACAGACCTGTTCAGTCTCTCCTGATAGGCTGCCAGCACTGGTCGCTATAGCTACAGACCTGGTGTCCTCTGCAGCTCATCACTGTAGGCCTGTAGTAGCCAGTAAACACTGAATTCAAAAATGAAACTGAGAAAACAGGACTGAGGTAAGATGAATGGATGTAATGAGACAAAGTTGATGGAGGAATCTGTTTAAAACACAGACACAAGTCCTTACAGCTCAATGGCTGGACAATGAACTATTCCCAGTAGGAGGCAGCAGAAGCCCCAGTGCTACCTGGTAGAAATTTTACAGGTGCAGCACACTGATGAACAACTGCTCACACCCACCCACTAGGAGGACAACTGCCTAGTAAAATACTGCACATTTGATATGTACCAGTTCACACCAGTATACAAAAAAAGCCACAATGCCATACAGGAGAGATTGCACAAATGCAAAAATACTGATAAAAGAACAACTCGCACACCTACTATCCATGAGGGGGTGATTGCTAGTATTACAATTGCAGATTATAAAATAAGGCTTATAAAGGGTGTCAATTATACAGTTACCTGTAGTGTGCACCATGCTGGTTTACAACCAATTGCTAAGGCCCTTACTATTAGATTGAGCAGATTGCCCAAGTATATTTCAAGTGTCCAGCATAAAATAGGACAACTAAAAAGTGGAAAAATATCAAATATGAGGTATTAGTTGATATATGGCCAATATACACCCTTGAAAACCCTTGTGCAAGTATGTTAGCACAGCTGAACACAGTTTTCCTGATTAGAGAAGCTATAAAACCGACCTTCCTTTGAGCTAGTTGAGAATCTGGAGCATTACATTTGTTGGTTCGATTAAACTCGCAAAATTCCAGAAAAAGAGAATTTCATGTGAAACTCGACAGTCTATTCTTGTGCTGAGACATGAAGGCTATTCCATGCGAGAAATTGCCTAGAAACTGAAGATTTACTACAACGGTGTGTACTACTCCCTTCAGCGGAGAGCACAAACAGGCTCTAACCAGAGTAGAAAGAGAAGTGGGAGGCCCCGCTGCACAACTGAGCAACAAGACAAGTACATTAACGTCTATAGTAAAGAGGCGACTCCGGGATGCGGACTTCAAAGCAGAGTGACAAAGAAAAAGCCATACAGCCACACAGAAGAATATTTGTGAGACGTAGAACAACTAAAAAGATGCTGGAAGAGCGCCTGATGCCATCTGTGATGGTCTGGGGTGGCTTTGGTTCTAGTAAAGTGAGATATTTGTACAAAATATAAGGGATTTTGAATAAGGAAGGCTATCACTCCATTTTACAACGCCATGCCATACCCTGTGGGGGGCGCTTGAATGGAGCCAATTTCATCCTATAACAGGACAATGACCCAAAGCCACCTCCAAATTATATAAGAACTATTTAGGGAAGCAGCAGGCAGCTGGTATTCTATCTGTAATGGAGCGGCCAGCGCAGTCACCAGATCTCAACCCCATTGAGCTGTTGTGGAAGCAGCTTGACCGTATGGTGCGCAAAAAGTGCCCATCAAGCCAATCCAACTTCTGGAAGCATGGGGTGAAATTTCTCCAGATTACCTCAGCAAATTAACAGCTAGAATGCCAAAGGTCTGCAATGCTGGAATTGCTGCAAAGGGAACATTCTTTTACGAAAGCAAAGTTTGAAGTAGAAAATGATTATTTCAAATAAAAATCATTATTTCTAACCTTGTCAATGTCTGGACGAGATTTCTATTCATTTGTCAACAAATTTGATAAATAAAAGTATGAGTTTTCAAGGAAAACACAAAATTGTCTGGGTGACCCCAAACTTTTGAACGGTAGTGTATATACATATACATATATACACAAAAATGCAAACCGTCCAAAAACCAGGAGAAAAACCATTCACTCACTTTTTGGTCAGGTTTCATTGACTTCAATGTTAATTTTCTGTCTGGTGACTGAGCCGAAGAATGAACATGTTCTAAATTTTTTATTACGCTGGCAGTGTGAAAAACCATCCAACAGAAAATCGGTTCAGTGGGGACGGTTGAACGGATTTTCTAATAAAGTCTATGGGGAGCGTTGCTTGTCGGTTTTCAGATGGTTTCTAAAACAAACCGTCTGAAAAACCGACCAAAAAAAACATGCCGTGGGGACAAGCCTTTAGGAGCAGGGCAATTGTAGTGGCTCTCATATTAGGGGCTTGTGTATGGTAAAGCAATCCCTTTAATGTGCAATATAAAAAGAGGTAGACTAAGGTCTGTGGTGGTCTCTGGGCAACATTGTATGTGGCATTATTTCCCTGCCTTAGAATGAGTTAAATACAGTATATTGTCATGGGGTCTGGCGCGGGTGCCGTCGCCGCCCGCGGCCGCCCCCCTGCTGCCTAGGCTCTGGTGCCAGGTTACTTACCCGTCCACGCTCATGTGTCCCCTGCTCCTGCCTGTCCCGGCCACCGCGCGCGTAGTCGCTGCTTAGGGCGCGCGCGCGATGGCTGGACTGGATGTAAAGGGCCAGTGCACCAGTAATTTGCTAATTGCCGGCCGTTGGTCCTATATATTATACACGCCCCCTGCACTCTCTGCCAGATTGTTGGTGTGCGTTACTTTGTCTAGAGAGAGTGTTGGAGTTCCGTATTGATCACCCGTGTACCAGTCCGTTCCGCTACGTCTCCTGACCTTGCCTGTTTGCCGACTGCCCTGACCGTCTGCCCGTCTCTGATTCTGTACCACGCATTACCCCGGCCGCCATCGCAAGCAAGTCACGTCAGGGGTAGCGACCTGGTAGCCTTCCGCTGCAGCAAGTCCATCCCGCTTTTCGGCGGTCTCTGGTGAATACCGGGGGCTACTTAGACTCCGATCCCTGGCGTGGCTTAACTATCATCGCTTGCGGTGGTCCAGCAAATCCACCAACCCGTTACAAATATTTGTGCCATAAAGCACAAAAATAATACCTGCTGATTGTGCATAAATACATGACATGCCTAAATAATATTGCTATGTAGTGATACTCTCATTTACCCAAATATGTTCATCACAAGCTGTCTATGAAAGGAGATGTGCTCCTGAGCTACTTCCAAAACAAAAGGCTTTGCAAACAGCAGTGCCAAGTGGTGTCCTATCATCAAAGCTGAGGAAGACCTGTCAGCACCCTGGCTTTTGCTGCTGTCCAAGAATCTACCAGAGCTTGAAAGTCTAAGACTGGCTCTCTTGCCAGTTGACCTAGGTTGCACAGGAATGCCTAACCTAAGGGCCCCCTACTCCATAGACCATCAGGTGCTACACATATGAGGGCACCTCACACTGAAAGGTCTAAGTGACAAATACATAAAATAAAATACAAAGCATATATTAAATAATAAATTCCCTGAAATACACCCTGGTAGCTGGCTGGCATTTAAAGGAGATGTGTCACTTTAGAACTGCAGACAAATCTGCAGGCAGCATGTTATAAAGCAGCAGATTGATATAGAGGTTGGTCGGAAAAGATTCAATATCACTAGTAATTTATTAATTTACCTTCATTGGTAATTTATTCATTTACTTCCACTCTTCCTTCCCTTAAAGGGGTTGTCTCATCTCAAAGTTTCATAGAATGCATGAATGAAATAATGCTGCTTTGCTCTGACACTTCCTGGTCAAGCTGTTTGTAATTAGCATATGAGCTCTGTGTATTAAGACTTCTGCTAATTAGATTAACCAGTCCAACAAATTCCCAAAAAAGTGTTCCTTTTTGGCTGCTGTGCTTTAACTATGGGTTCCCCATGAAAAAAAAATCTTGTTGTTTACCAAAGGACATATATTGTACTCACAAATTGTGAAAGTGAAGTTTATTCACATGTGCGGTCAATCAGGGTCATCACTCCGCTTTTGTAACATTGGCTTATAAACCATGTGGCCTACACAGTCATGAAAATGGGGTTGTTTGGTCCCCATTCCTGGACAGAGAAAAATCCACTCTTAAATGATCACACTCCTTTAAAGTCTAAGGGTACCCATGTCATCAGGGTCTGTTAGGGAGGCTTAGTAGTTAGACTTTCATGGTATAGCCAGTGCCTATGACATAAATGACTTTTATAAAGCCCCTTCAGGTTCCTACAAATAAGAGATTGATCATTCACTACATGTAGCTTGGTTCTTTGATGGTGACTTCTTTACGTGAGCCCTCATCCCCGAACAGGATGAAGAGCATAAACCTTCATTATATGGTTATCACAGGTCAGAAAGGCAATGCTCTCATTCCGTGACTGCAGATTAGATTTTAGATAAGATTAGTGACCCTGGAATTGAGAGTTCACATGGGCTATTCCCTGACAGACTAATGGGATATGAATGAAGTGAATATCCTCAGTGTTCAGGGAATGTCTATCAAATCAGAATTGATTCTGATTACAGAGTTACTTTTTACTGTAGGATACTTTGCAACTTTTTGGATTTCAAGTAAAGCTCACATCAGGATAGGCTTAGGCTTGGTTCACACCTGCATCGGAAGTTCCATTCGGAACCATCATTACAGAGGAGCAAAACCCACACATAAGGATCCGTTTCACAATGGCGTTGGACGGACCCTATTGATTGCAAAGGGTCCATCAGATTTCCTCATAGGGTCTATTGTTTTGATGTAAAAAAAAATAGCACAACTTGCTGCGGAACATGAGACGGAGGCTCCAAACAGAACCTCCGACGCAGATGTGAACCACGCCTAAGCCTCTGTTCATAGCCGAGCCATGATAGCCATGCTTAAAGGGGTTGTCCACTATTTTTTTATTTGCAGCCTATTGCAACCCATTTAAAATAGAAAAAAATACATGTCTACTCTCTGTCCTAAATCTCTGCCGATCTTCTGTTTACCTCTTACTTCTTCTGAATGGGGATGTCACCACTGCAACTGCTTATTGGCTGCAGCGGTCACGTGTCACTGCCGGCTGTCACTGTTCAGAGGTGAGCAAGTCAATGACTGCAGCGGTGACATCCCCATTGGGAAGAAGCAAAAGGTAAACAGAAGATCGCCGGATAGTGAGGAAGGCGCAGCGCTGGATCCGAGGTAAGGGGAGAGGTAAGTATATGTTTTTTTTTGTTTGTTTTAAATAGGCATCAGTATGCTATAAATAAAAATAAATAAATAATTGGACAACTCTTTTAATCTGTTTTTGATCTCATGGCAAAGTTCATGCTGTCAAAAATACTGAAAAGTAGGTACTTCAGCTGGCAATGCATATCAGATAGCCATTGGTTAACCAGCTCTCTCTCCTGATTGTCTTATACATATGCACGCTCAGCCAAACATGCATGTATTCCGCAGAAGGGAGAAAGCTAGCTCCCTGCTGAAATCCAACCACCTAATCCTTATCCTCTTTCAACATGGGCGACAGTCACAGAGGTGGGAGACACCCATATACGGTACTTTAGATAGACAGCCAGCATCCCCAAAATCAGCAAACGTTATGATAATGTGTACAGTCATTTTTAGATTATTGCAAATTTACACATGGCAAATTCTCTGCACATTTTACCTGCAGATTTGCAAAGATAAAATATACTTGCTGCAGAATCTTTTGCGCTCGGAAATGTATCTGTGGGCAAGAATTTGAAAACCATAGCATGTCAATTTGTGTTGCAGATATGCTGCGGAATTGTCACAGATTTCCTTATTGGCCTCAAAGTAGAAGTCAAAATCTGCAGCAAATCTACAATATAAGTTTATTGTTGCAGATTTTTCTATGGAAATGCAATGGGTCCACAGCAAAATCTGCAACTGTGGATTTAGAATGTGTCGAGTGTTCTTTCTTTTATAACATTAGCATAATTGCATCAAAATCTGTGGCAACAAATCCGTACAAAAATCTGCAGA
The DNA here is from genome assembly GCA_025379985.1 of Phyllomedusa bahiana. NCBI lineage: Eukaryota > Metazoa > Chordata > Amphibia > Anura > Hylidae > Phyllomedusa > Phyllomedusa bahiana. The sequence goes on from JAODAL010009995.1 coordinate 22,248, forward strand.
TAATGGTGCGGATTTGTAAGTGCAGATTTCTGTGCGGACATGCTGTGGATTATCTACTGTGGAGAATAGGTAGCACTTCTGTCCCATGTGCAGGCACCTTTAATGGATGGACGTGAAATTTTATGTGGATCTGGAGCAAAAACTACATGCAACACATGGATTTTGCTGAAGATTGGCTCCGATTTTGTGGCACAAATCTATAGCAGATGTTTGAGGTATCTGCCATGGTGGGGATATCTGCAATCTTATATATATGCAATCAATATAGCAGGCTTTTTTACTTTTTAAACAAATTCTCTTATTTATTCATAAACAAACCGGTCTTAAAAAATACTTCACTTGCTGTTGTTAATTGCCTTAGGTTGTTGACGTATGACCACACTCTTTTTTGTGATCTTTCCATAAGAGTCCAAGAGAAACATGCAGTGGTTAAACTTAAAGGGGTTGTCTCACTATAAGGATTGCTTTTTATGTTAAAGATCTTGCAAAAACAAGTCATTTTGTAATATGTTTCCATTAACAGTGTCCTACCTATTCCTAGATATCCCCTCTTGTATGGGCTGCATCAGCTCCTCAGGTCGCTATAGCTACAGACCTGTTCAATCTCTCCTGATAGGCTGCTAGCACTAGTTGCTATAGCTACAGACCTGGCTTCTACTGCAGCCTAGTAGAAGCCAGTAAACACGCTCCTGAATTCAAAATTAAACCAACAAAACAGGACAAATCAATGTGGTGAGACAACCCCTTTAAGGAAAATAGAGTCCGACCGGTGGTGGAATGCACACCTGCAACGTTTCGAGGGCATGCACCGCTCCCTTTTTTAAGCTGCTTTGCCACTATTAAAGATGGTGGTACTGCCTACCTACCTAGACTTCTACTAATGTGGTGTCCTCCATACCTACATACCCATCCTGCCTACCTGCCTTCAGTACTTGGGGCCTTTTTACCTAGCAGTAGCCCTACCTACCAGTGGCATACTTATCCGCCTAATGGGAGGCCTTGCCTACCTGCCCAGGGGAGACATGGCCTGGTGCGGTGTCATGTGTTTCGGTATGGTTCAGTGAGCTGCTTTGCCTAGAGGCCCTTAATGCTGCTATGACAGTTCTGGCTGCAATACTAGACACAGCCCACAGACAAGAGTGGCGCTGTTTCTGGATAAAAGCAAGACCTTTTTTCTTAGGCCTGCTTCATATCTGATTCAGAATCTCCATTGCAGAGGTGGAACCGAACCTGTTTAACAATGGACACTATCAGTGCTCGAAGGCTCCACTGACAACCATGTGATCCGTCGGTGTTCTTCTGTGGCGTCCATCGTTGTAACAAAAAAATAGAGTAGCATGCTGCACTAATTTTTGCATCTTTCATGATGTGAACCAGAGCTAATATCCTACAAGCCATATAAAGCTCACTGAACCACTACATTTAGGCTGAGCCTTAAGTTTTTTCTGATAAATTAGCATCTGGTTCAGTCTCATGTATAAGCTTGCTGGACGTATTGCGAGCGGTGGTGCCGTTTTCTGCAGTAGAACCTCACATGCCTGTAAATGACTTTTAATAATAGCATGATTTATCAGCTTTCTCTTTCAATGACTGCAACAGCTGCACCATCCATATCATTAAGACGTCAGTAAGTTGGCAGGCACGGCTATAGTGGAGCAGCAGACTCTGTGCTCAGCACAACATTCTGCTACTTCCAGATATTAGATCTATTTCTTAGTATTCTTCCAATTAAATATTACTGGAGTGTATAATACATAATGCATGAGATCTCCACTGTGTACATTGTATTTTGCATGTGTTACTTTTGTACATATTGCAGCGTATGATGTGTAGTGTAATAACTGTAATCATACATGCTGCACTAACTGACTCCATGCAAGCATCCCGATTGTTAATTCACTGTATGTTGTTGTCATGTCCCTGTGGGTGTTTCCAAATTTCTAGAAAATTATTCTGCCATATGTACATAACTAATAGGGAAAATATACTGTGAGCCCCAGTGGGCACAGGGGATGGTGGTAATGATTACAGTATGTGTACTGAACTGTATATTATGTTGGTGCCATATAAGCAGCAGATATGAAATGAAGAATAATCATTTTGACCCAGCCCCCAGTTTCAGTGATTGGTAAGGTCTCAGTTGTTATACCCCACAAATCTAACATTTTATTCAATAAATAGGTGATAAATGTTCTTTACCATAAAATTAAGATAAAAACTAACTTTCTGTATTATTATTACTCATAGCAAATAGTATTAAAGGGGTTGTCTCACTACAAGGATCGCTGCTTTTTATGTTAAAGATTTTGCAAAAACAAGTCCCTTTGCAATATGTGTCCATTAACAGTGTCCTGAGATATCCCCTCTTGTATGGGCTGCATCAGCTCCTCGGGTCGCTATAGCTACAGACCTGTTCGATCCCTCCTGATAGGCTGCCAGCGCTGGTCGCTATAGCTACAGACCTGGTGTCCTCAGCAGCTCATCACTGTAGGCCAGTAGTAGCCAGTAAATATGTCCCTGAATTCAAAAATGAAACCAAGAAAACAGGATAAATCAATGTAGTTAGACAACCCCTTTAATGGAGACTGATGAATATTCAGAGCCACCTGACTCTAAAAGCTATATACTTCTTTCTATACTGCCACATAAGGGTCAGGGGATCCCATTCCCATGATATATGGTGGGCTCAGAGATGGATACACAATGCACCATAAGAGCCTTCGCTTCCTTGCTCCTGAGCCAAGTGCTACTCTTTTTCTGTTTAACAGGGAAACCACATGTGAGCCGCCACACATGAGAATATCTGTGGTCAGGTGGTTGGGAGCCACTCAGAATGCCGTCACAGGCCGCTGCTCTGCACCCCTGCCATAGGGTATCATTGTTACATAGACTAAAATTATGTTCTATAGCCTTTAACATATTTGTTTTCTTTATATATCCAGTTGCATTAATACTGCCTGGGCCTGTGCTTCTGAAGAAATGAAGGCCAAAGCTGAAGTCCATAGGTACGTGTGTATAGTTAAAGTGTCCCCTATGATGCTTATAGGATATACTGAGTGTGAACAATGGCTGACACAGTCCAGTACATCAGCATTGGTGTAGTTCTTATAAGACTTCATGGACAAGTCATGTGTGTTACCAATCAAAATATAATGTGTCATATAAAGCTATATTGAGCACCACATTGCAGTTTTTATAGTTTAGTATATTGCAGTATATACTGTATATATATATATATATATATGTATATCACCAAACTCCCTCCTAATAGATAGGGTCTTACAAGGCAACCAAAAGATATACAGTGGTATGGGTGTCTCCACAACAATGCATCATTGGTATATATACTGAGTAGCTATCACATGAATCCAGAACATGGTGTAATTTTGTAAATCCCATCTGGAATCCTTTGACGTAGCTTTAATGGTATGTAATTGTTGTCTTGGTGTCATAATGTCAAAAATCCCAATTCAAACCAATCCCCAAAATGTATTGGGCGATTCAGGGATCAAACACCTGTTGTAAATTTTGCCATTAAGCTCCTTGTTAGAGATCAGCAAGTTGTGCAAAAAGTTCTGAAACACTGAACAGTTGGACGAGTGCATCTAAAGGTAAGAGATGGCCTCATTTAATGCATTTACAAATAATTTCAAGAAATTTCATGTTCATCCTGAAATTTCAACCAAAAGCCAAGTATCCCTAACTTTTTGTGAGTAATTTAGAAGTGGAAATTTCCTTTCCAAATCCAACCGTCACAATCAAAATAAATAGCTGGATAAACGTCAAGTAGTTTTACTCAATATCATGCTATTTAGTACATATTTGAGCTTTTTGTTTCATTGTGCCAAGTACATTATCTTATGCTTTATCCACATTAAACTTCCTTTGCCATTTCTCCACCCCAGCTGCCAACTTCCCCAAATCTCTCTGTAATATTTTATTATCTCCCTCTATGTTGATTACCTAACAGAGCTATATTTCATCTGCAAAAGCTACAATAGTCCTTTGTAAGCCACCTACAAGGTCATTAATACATATAGAGGGCAACATCTATGTAACTTGGCGCTGACACACCAGTTCTAAATAGATATAGAAGAGTGTATGATACGACAGTATTTTGGAGCATAACACTAAACATTGGTGCATACAGTATTATGCGCCAAACTTTGTATGACAGTTTTGCACCAAAGTTTGGTGCATAAAAATGTGTTGTGTCAGGTGCAATATACGGTAAAAAAAATTGCGCAGGGGAGTTTATAGATGCCGCCCACAGTGCTAAAAAGGAGAGGGCCCAATACTGACCCCTGTGTAAATGATATGGTCGCTCTTTCTATAGTATGCACTATTAAATGAGTATTTGTATTGTATTGATTTGCTTTAAATCTGTCATTTTTCTTCACTAAAGAGTTAGAGCAGTTCTCTTCTCCTGCTTGTTTAGAGAAGCTTCTCTGGTTACTGACCACCTCTCTTCTCTAGCAGCCGTGGCTGGGATGTTGACGCCACTTCCTGCTGTGTCTTATCCACAGGCCTGAGCTTCTAGCTCTCTGATTGTATCTTACTACTGAAAAAAACTTTAAGTTTTAACTTTAAGTTACTGACCTGGGAGCAGCCTTTTACCATCTTGTCATGTCTGCAGATCACATGTATGTGTGATTACATCAAAGATAACAGAGTCACTTAGCAGTTATTAATGTGTCTTGGCAGCATGTAAGTTTTTCTTAATCACCAGAAGCTCCCTCTAGTGATAAATACAGCTCTGCTAGTTCACACGTATAACCAAACACCCTGTTTGTACAATGTCAATATTTTTCACAAGTCCTTCATTAGAAATGTATTAAAGTCGTTGCAACCGGCACAGCTAGGAGTAGGAGCTAGCAGAGCTGAAATGTCAGTCACTGCAGTATTCCCGCACATGTGAACCTGGAGAGACTGTGAGGAGTAAAAACAGCTGGATAGGCAACCCCTCTAAGCTTTTGCTAGTATCTGCTATTACTTAGTAGAGGGCAGGGCCGGGACGACAGGTAGGCAACCGCCTTGGGCTCCTCTTCACCCCAGATAGGAAGGGGGAGCATATAGATATGGAGTGGGATGAATTTTAGGCTATGTTCACCGGGAGAATTTCAGCGCGCATTTCGCGTCATATTTGCGCTCTAATACGAGCAAGAGGAGCGCCCAAATCACGGTGATACACAGTTCTCATAGAGAGCTATGGATTACGCCTCCTCTCCCTGCTCGTACAATACGATCGTATTGTACGCACGGGGAGATAAGTGACATGTCAGTTACTTGGGGCGAATACACGCCGCGAGTAATGACTGTCAATGGGGCAGGCGGGCGGCCATCACCAGAGTACGTGCATATCAGCGCGACTCCCAAACACCGTACTGTACGCACCGCAGTTCCTCTGTGTGAACATAGCTTTACATTGGGAGGAACGCTATATGCCTGATTTGATTAGGGGACCGGTATACCTTGTCCCAGCCCTGGTAAAGGGTCTCTGTATAAAACAGATCCGAGGCACTGAAACATTGGTCGCATTGCAGAGGGGAGAAAGGAGTGATACTGTAAAAGAGCTGCACCCCCTACTCGGTGGCAGCAGGACCCTGATGTACACACTAAGGAGAATTCTAGGAGCTTTTCCCATAGTTCATGATAAGTGGAGATCACTAATATCATCTAAAGAGAACCTTAGAAAGGAAGAGTTTATTGTTACTGTACAAATAAAAAGCATAATAAATTCTGCCGGCAGTGCATCCAGTTTACAGCCTCATAACCTAATCTGCCTCCTCTGCATTGGTTAGAAAACTTGGCACAGCAATCGTGCAAGAAGCCATAAAGCCGACAAATCAAGTCCTAGATGAGCACGACAAGAAGAGGAAAAAGGTAAACAGTAGGCAGTATTTACAGCCATGAATTGTGGATTTGTTCAGCGGCCGAGCTCATAGCGGCCAGGATGTAATTCTTTCTAAGCATTCTCCCTGGTGATGTAGTAAATGCCTCCGTGACATCTTTATTACTTGCCGTTAATTTAGTCATTCACAAGGTCTGATGTCGTGATCCACCTGCAAACCTGAGTCTATCAAAGACTTGTCATTAGCGAAAATGAATTTGTGACCATTGCAATTAGAGATGTGTGAATTCAAACCATTGGCACTGAGTTATTAGAGTCATGCATGGGTATGAATAAAGATATACTGATTATTTACTGAATGGAGCAGGGCTATAACAAGAAATCATAGGGCCCCCGTGGTAAAATCAGATGGGCTCCACCAACTAATGAAACAGCAGCATAAGTAGTTTTAAGTAGAGGTATAATAGTATAGGAATAATAGTGCTATATATCGTACAACCAAGGCCGGGATGATGGGTAGGTGAAGGTAGACGACCACCTAGGGCAGAAAAGGGGGTGCAAAGGGGTATGGAGTGGGATGAATTTTCCATTGGGGGGCACTATATGCCTTATTTGTCAATGGCATCAGAATACCTCGTCCCAGTCCTGCTTACAACCCACCTACTACTGCAATAAGATACAAATTTATTATTCCCTACCAAAAAGTACAATGCTCTTTCACTGAAGTGAGGCCCCTCAACCTCTGGGACCCATAACAGCTACAATGGATAATACCCCAAAAAATCAGATTCTTTTTCTTTTCTGTTCTCAGGCAAGCTTCGTTATTGTGAAACACCAGCGCCATTACAACAAATAAAAGCTTAGTTAAGCGGGCCTGTCTGGAGGACGCTTATACTATTTTCTTTTTTAGGGGATGTCCAGAAATAGAAAAAAGGGAATGGCACATTTTCTAAAATTAACATTGCTTTCTTTTATGGGTGTTTCTATGGAGCTGCATTTTCCCACAAATACAGTACTGTGCAAAATGTTTTGCTATTTTGGGAGAACTAGGGGGAACCCCATGCACATTAGATTGTGGGCTGGCTGATCCAGCTTGAGCTGGGTATAGGTGCATTAAAGGGTACCTTAAGGGTTTGTTTTACTGCAAAGATTAGCTTCCAACATGTAGGGAATAGTAAAAGACTTTTTTTTTCCAAATCTGTTGCTTTATTTTGCTATGTTGAGGAGATGAGAGAGATTATATCTGTAAACACAGGTTTCTCTGGTTACCGTCCTGCTCTCCCCTGCTCTCTCTCTGCTCTTTGTCATATATGATAGCAGAGAGTGACGTCACCACAGGTTGGCACACAGGATGTCAGCTTGAGGACAGTGTGTTATCTCTAACAAACAAAGGAGAGTAATTACTTTTGTTAATTTGAGCTCTAAAGCTCTCTGCACTTATAGATAAGATCTCCTGCTCTCATGTCAGTGCATTTAGAAGAGCTGGGAATATGGAGCTGATGTGCTAATAACTGCTATAGAACCATCCACAGCCTTACCAGGAAGAGACAGGATGAGTAAATGTAAAACTGTTTGTGGCCCTGTGAAACAGCATTGTGAGACATCTCCTTTTAGGAGCTATGTATAGGGCATTACCCTGATGCACAGATCGTAAGTGTAGGTCCACAGAGGCGTCTTTGCGGTGTATAGCGGCACATACTGTGCACATTGCTGTGCGCTGGGTGTTTTACAAGTGCGTGCTGGCACCCAAAGACTTTCACTTTCCCCAGTGCCTAAGCGCCGGGAAGAATTACCATGTCACTTCTTTCACCCAGCCCGCAATATGCGTCAGGGATAACGGCAGATAACCATAGGTTTCAATGAGAGCTATGAAGTATCATATTTGCTGTTCATACTTTGGGCTTATTGCAGCGCAATGACACCCCAAAAGACACCGTGTGAACATACCCTAAGTCTACCTCTGCTTGTACAGTAGTGTGCAAAAGTTTTAGGCAGGTGTGAAAAAAATGTTGTAGAGCAAGAGTGATTTCAAATATAGAAATGTTATGAGTTTACTTTTATCAACAAAATGCAAAGTGAATGAATAAAAGGGACTCTAAATCAAGTCAAAATTTGGTGTGGCCACCTTTTGTGTCCTGGAAATAATGATGTAGCCCCATAGGGTCCTGATCTTAACGTCATCCAGTCTCTCTGGGATTAGATAAAGACACAGAAGGATCTTAGCAGCTACATCTGTGGTTACTTCTCCAAGATGTTTGAAACAACCTCCTTGCTGAGTTCCTTCACAAACTCTGTGCAAGTACCTAGAAGAACTGGTGCTGTTCTGAAGGCAAAGGAAGATCACACCAGATACTGATGTAGATTTCTCTTTTGTTCATTCATTTTACACTTTGTTAATGGATAAAGATAAACTTTTCTGCGAAAGCAGTATTGTACAAGCAGAGGTGGACAGACAATCTGTGTATAAGGGTAGTGGCCTAAACACAACCACTTAAAGGGGTTGTCCACTTTGTAATAAAATCTTGCAGCCAGCTTCGGGGGGCCCTCTGGTCTTCTGTTTCCAGTCTGCTACTTCTGAACGGGCACTTCATTGCTGCAGTGGCCCCTTGCTTTTCCTACATCACCATTCAGAGCTGTTCTCTTCCTAATGGTGATGTAACTTAGGTTTAATTTTTAAGGGTTTAATTTTTAAGGGCTACACAAAAAATCTACTGCCCTGATACAGTGACCTGATATTAATTTCTATGGGAGCTCTGAACACGCCACTCAGTTGTACTTGGAATTCCTGTTGAAATGAATGGGAGCATTCCAACCACCTCTCCATTCTTAGACACTTTCAGGGGCCCATTCTCAAAATAGGTGTGGGTCCCAGAAGTGAGACCTGCACCTTTCACACATTAGTGGCACGTGATCACTGTCCCCAATCAGTGCTTCAGCGGTGAAGTACCAGTTCAGAAGTAGCAGACTGTAAACAAAAAACTGGAGGGATACAGCCCTGGGACCGGTGAGTGCTATTTTTTCTTTATTCTAATGAGGCCACAAGAGCTGGCTGTAAGATTTTATTGCAAAGGGTACAACCCCTACCTCTTAACATGCCTGCACACAGTTTAACAGGATTTGTTACATCCAACAGAGGGTGCTTGAGCTTCTCAGCTCCTTTCCCATAATGCCTTGTGATATGCAGATGCTTCGTGGAGTGCAAATGGCAATTTAAAATCTCCACATGCCTGTAAGGTGCACTCTCTAAGGAGAGATCTTACCGGTCTGAGCCACTCATTGCCTCCCACTCAGCCAAGCCAGCATCACTCTGCTCTGTACTGACGAGGGGCAAACACCCCGAAACGGCTGTATACAGATGAGAGATACTGGCTCGGCTAGATATCCCTTTTGCTTTTCAAAGACCCAGTGGGTCAAAAGCAAATTGAGGATTTGTTACATCGCTTGAGCTTCTCAACTTCTTTCCCATAATGCCTTGTGATATGCACACGGTTTAGGCTGGATCAGCCAGCTGCTGTGTAGTGTGCATGGAGTGCCCTAGATCTCCTCCAATAGCAAAATGTTGGGAAAAAGAGAAATATAACATTGAATTTGATTATGCCAAATTCTTTGTTCCTGGAGAGGTCTGGCAGTGGCTTATTCCTCTCTGTTCATTTAAATGATCGTGCATGCTTGGTGAAAATGGAGGAAAATTCAGTATAATAGCAGGTTACAAGAGAGTTTGTATAGTTTCCAGTATAAAGTCTCATAGGGAAACATGATATAGTATCACAGAGGTGCAGTCACTTCACTATATCCATTTTCCTGCAGTATTAGGCTATGTCTCCACTGGACACAAAAAAACTTCCATTTTTCAACGTTTTTCATTTTATAAAAGTGTTGAAAAAAATTACTGAAAACAGCTCCCATAGACTTCTATAGTAAAGAGCGTCTTTTTTCTGCTCGTTTTTTTTTTTTTGCTGGTCATTTTTTGAAACATGTTGCAAAAAATGCCAGAGCAGGGCAGAAAATTTACTATTGGAGTCTACGGTATGTAAAGCAGCAGCCGTTTTTTGTCGCTGTTTTTGCAGATATCTATATCAATTACAATGCTTTGCATTTCTGCAAAAAAATCGCACAACAAATGCACCACAGTTTTATGAATGTTTTTAGAATTTGGTTTTCAGTCGTTTTTTTTCCAGTGCCATGTAGACATAGCCTTAGAAGTAATACCTGTGCGTCATCATCAGCCCCATTTTTAGCTTTCCTCATACAGTCACATCCTAAGTTGACAATGTGCAGAATGAATCCCGCAATAATGAGTTTCCTGTCGCTTATAAGCTAGATAATGAAGTCGACAAGACGGCGAGCATTGTGTTAAGCAACTGGAAGCAACAAATAAAGGTATGTCCTCTATTCCGAGGGGGGAGAGTGCTGCCCTTTCTACATCCAGGCCTTTCTGGTGACTGATTTTATGTAACTGTTTTACAGATAAAAAAGAAGCTGTCGGAACATACAAAAAAGCACGAATCTCTGTTTCATCATGTGGAAACTGAAAATGCAAAAGAATCTGTGATGGAGAAAGACAAGCAGAAGGTGGATATTGAATATACAGTAGAGTAAGGTTACATTCACACAGAGTAAAAAGTATGCGAACAAACAAGCAGATTTCAAGAGAAAGACGCATGTCATTTACACATGTTTCTAAGGGCATGTTTGTTGCAGTTTGTGTGTCAAACATTTAGCAAATTATGGATCATTAAAAAATACAAGTTTTAATTGCATTTTATGCAATCCCCATTGCCCACCATGGCAAAATTACAAACATAAAATGCACATTTTACGCACAAAGTGACAAGCACTTCACGTTTTTATGCAAAGTACTAAATAGAGAAACCCATATATTGTATAGACTCATTACAGTATGAATTACAAGGTTTAAAGGGGTTGTCTCACTATAAGGATTGCTGCTTTTTATGTTGAAGATCTTGCAAAAACAAGTCGCTTTGCAATATGTGTCCATTAGCCATGTTCTACCTATTCCTAGATATCCCCTCTTGTATGGGCTGCATCAGCTCCTCAGGTCACTATAGCTACAGACCTGTCTGATCTATCCTGATAGGCTGCCAGCACTAGTTGCTATAGTTACAGACCTGGCTTCTACTGCAGCCGAGTGGAAGCCATTAAACACACCCCTGAATTCAAAGTGAAACCAAGAAAACAGGACTGAGGTAAGATGAATCAATGTAGTTAGACAATCCCTGTAGTATAATACATTTGTGAGCCCTATAACAAATAAAAAGATTTTCAATAATATTCTTATTTTTTGAGATGCAATAGTATGTGCTAGTCCACTGCAGTTTTTTCTGCCTATAAATCTAGAGCATTTCCAATGTGCCAATGTAGCCTAAGGGTTTAATTTTTAAGGGCTACACGAAGAATCCACTGACCTGATACAGTGACCTGATATTAATTTCTATGGGAGCTCCGAGCACGCCACTCAGCTGTACTTGGAATTCCTATTGAAATGAATGGGAGCATTCCCACCACCTCTCCAATCTCAGAGACTTTCACACATTGATGGCATATTCCATTGATATTCCATCAGTCTGGGAGATGGGACAACTCTTTTAATTGCATGGCTTCCATATAACGGATCTGAGTATTAGAGTTCTGTAAGCTATGTGATACAGTTAGTGTTGAGCGATTATTATCGACAAAGTTGAAATCGGCAAGGTTTTTATGGAGATCGAAATTTCTAGATCATGCGATAATTTAGGTGAAAATCTGTGCATCATCTATTAAGATCGCGTCTTTTCAGCGCTTCCTGTCATTTTGGCGGCCAGCAAATCAGCTTACAGAATAGAGCAGGGTGAGATGTGTGTGCGACGTCATGACTGGGATGTGTATGGTTGTGATTGGCTGGAAAAATCACATGACCTCGTTTTACATAGAACAGCGTTTCCTGTTCAGCCTCAGTGTGTGTCAGTGTCTCATATAGGAGTAGGACGTGCGCTCGGCCTCTGTCCAAACAGCTCAGCAAACAGCTCAGCAAAATTGTTCTATTTGTTCACACAGACAGCTATGCTTTTAGCTGTGACATTAGAACTTAGGTAGATTAGAGATTTGCAGATTTTAGTTACTTAGGCTGAGCATTTTAAAGGAGCATCTAGCCCTGTATAGTCATGGGGGGAAGCGGGGGAGGAGGTGGGTGGGGGCACCTTGCACTTAAATTTGAATACAGCAATTTTGTCGTCACCGCAGGTGTATTTTTAGGTGCAAAAAATACCGTTTATTATCCGTATACATTTCAGATAGGTGTTTTTTCACTTTTTCCCAGTCCAGCTTTGTTGATAGAGGCACCTTGCACTTAAATTTGAATACAGCAATTTTGTCGTCACCGCAGGTGTATTTTTAGGTGCAAAAAATACAGTTTATTATCCGTATACATTTCAGATAGGTGTTTTTTTCACTTTTGCCCAGTCCAGCTTTGTTGATAGAGGCACATTGCACTTAAATTTGAATACAGCAATTTTGTCGTCACCGCAGGTGTATTTTTAGGTGCAAAAAATACCGTTTATTATCCGTATACATTTCAGATAGGTGTTTTTTCACTTTGGCGCAGTCCAGCTTTGTTGATAGAGGCACCTTGCACTTAAATTTGAATACAGCAATTTTGTCGTCACCGCAGGTGTATTTTTAGGTGCAAAAAATACAGTTTATTATCCGTATACATTTCAGATACGTGTTTTTTCACTTTGGCGCAGTCCAGCTTTGTTGATAGAGGCACCTTGCACTTAAATTTGAATACAGCAATTTTGTTTTGATTTGAGGGATTTCAGAATGGCTGTGATTTGCCGTATTTTAATAAGAGACTTTCCAAAACTCTTCCATACCTTCTTAAATTTTTATCTTTCTGAACATGGAGCGAAATTCAGGTGGTAAGCGTGCAAAGAGGGGGTAGGACATGGAGGTAGAGGTACGAGAGAAGGTGCTCCTTCCAGTGCTGGCGATAACACGCATGCTAGCGGATTGTCGGTTGCAGGACCGTCAGGCCTGTCATCGCTGGGTCAGGGCCCTGTGAATCTCAGTAACGAACAGCGTCGCCAATCTGTTCTTTAGTGGTTAATGCAACCTGCATCCAGCAGTCTTACCTCCTCGTCCTCCCAGTCACGGCCACAAATGTCGTCATCAGCATCATGAACATCCCTCCAACATGAAGCGAAGGCAGACCAAATGTCAACTCGTGTACCCACCACTGTGGATAATCCATTTTCTGAAGACCTCTTTGAGGACAAATTGTGGTTGGGGTCAGAAGGCATTTTAAAAGATCAAGAGGCCAAAGAGGATGATTTTGTCTGCTCTGACGCCCAGTTACTGATGCCATCAGAGGAGGAGAAGGAAACCGGTCAATCGGAAAAAATCCCAGGCGGTCGGCAACGCCTTGCAGTCACTCTTGCTTGTAGCCCGCAGCTCCTGGATGCAGAATGTCAGGACGACAAAGTCACCTGTGTTGATGATGATGATGACGACATTGGGGATCCAACGTGGTCGCTTCATCACTGGACGAGGAGGAAGACGATGGGGTAGTGTCAGTACGGGTCCCGCCTCAAAAAGGGAGAGGGCGGTCGCAGAAGTCCGCTGATATGATTCCGCCAGCCACGGTCAGTGGAAACCCCGCTCCTCGCTTATCGCCGTCAAAAAGGTCCAGGACCTCTCAAGCCTGGGCCTTCTTTGAGCAAGCCTCTGATTCACCCAGCGATGTCATATGCCGCCTTTGCCGTAAACGCATAAGTAGAGGCAAGAATCTTAGGTGTTTAACCACCACCAACATGTCTAGTCACATGCAGCGAATGCATGAGTTGAAATGGAGGCAACACTTGGCCAAAAAAGGCCAGACCGACGCCGGGCTTCCAACCACTGTCACACCCTCTGTCTCCGCCTCCTCCGCCACCACCAAGCGTTCCTCAGCTGCCCATGTCTCTCAGAGTCATGATCAGGGATCAGCCTCCGCTCAGCCTCCACCATCGCCCGAGTACCACCAGCACCACCAGAGACCCATCCTACCCCTTCTCCTTCCGCCAGTTTGACGACCTGCACGCCGTACAGTGGCCAGTCTAGCAGCCAGCCTTCTGTCTTCCAGGTTTGGGAGCAGAAGAAACACTTTAACCCAAACCATCCCAAAGCCAAAAGCCTGAATGTCGGCATTGCCAGGCTTTTGGCCTTGGAAATGTTGCCTTTCCGTCTAGTGGACACAGATGGGTTCCGCCACATCATGGCCCTTGCCTGCCCCCAATACCAGATGCCGAGCAGGCATTTCTTTGCCAGAAAAGCCGTCCCTGCCCTGGCCAGCCACGTGTCATCTAAAATTTCAAGCGCGTTGTCTGCATCTGTGTCTGGAAAAGTCCATCTGACCACCGACACATGGACTAGTAAGCACGGCCAAGGCCGCTATATCTCTGTGACAGCTCACTGGGTGAGCTGGGTGGATGTCTCTGGTGGTGACGGTGGCTCTCAGGCTCGGCGCACACTCTTCAAAACCGCAGGGATGGTGCAGGGTTCTTTCCCCCAAGGTCCTCTGGTGGCATCACGGGCCCAGAGAAACCAGGCCGTGTTGAAATTAATCTGTCTTGGAGACCGTCCACACACAGGTCAGGAGCTGTGGACGGCTCTCCGCAACGAGACCGAGCGCTGGCTGGGTGACAAGAACTTTGTGCCAGGCAAGGTGGTGTGTGATAACGGTCGAAATCTGCTGGCCGCCCTTAAGATCGGTAGGCTGGAGCACATCCCTTGCCTGGCACATGTCATGAACCTTGTCGTCCAGAAATTTCTAAAGCGCTACCCAGGTCTGGACTGCCTGCTGAGGAAGGCTCGAGGTCTGAGTTCGCACTTCCGCCGTTCGCACCCTGCTTCGTCCCGCCTGGCTGCGTTGCAGCGTCAGCTCGGCCTCCCTGTCAACCGTCTCATTGTTGACGTGGCAACACGCTGGAATTCCACCCTCCACATGCTCCAGCGATTGTGGCAGCAGTGCAATGCCATTATGCAGTACGAAGTGACACATGGCCTGAAAAGCAGCGGTGCGGACCTCGGGGTGTTGAGCCACCGAGAGTGGAGGCAGGTGAAAGAGCTCTGCACCATCCTTGCCAGTTTTGAAGAAGCCACCAAAATGGTCAGAGCGGACAATGCCCTTGTCAGCATGAGCATTGTGGTGATCTTAGTTCTGGAACGATCGTTGGACACTCTGAAACATCAGGTCCCGCCAGCGATGGAGGAGGAGACGGACACAGATGCGGACACGGAGCCTTTCTCTCCGTCGAATCCACAAGGCCCGGCAGTTTCTCAATTTTATCGGTTTTCATTAGGCAGTGGTTCAGGGTCCAGGGCTAGTGTAAGGCGGCAACTCAGCTCTCAGGGTGCATCATCTGAGGCAAGTCAGGGCTGTGTTGAAGCTGTGCCGGAGGCAGTGGAGGAGGAGGAGGAGGAGGTATCCCTAGACACCGAAGTTACCGATGTCCCTGCCTTGGAAAGAGGTTGGCGCGAATTTGAGGCAGAGGAGGAAGATGAGGAAGATCAGTTTGCTAGTGCCCCTCGACCCAGAGGCTTGGGAAATCAAGGCTCCATCTCTCACATGAGTGCTTGGATGCTCCATTTCCTCCAACATGATCCTCGCATTAAGGCTATCAAAATGAACAACAGTTACTGGGTGGCCACCCTCCTGGATCCCCGGTACAAAACAAAACTCAGGACTTTCCTTCCACCCACCCAAATAGAGAGTAAAATGCAGGAAATGGAGACCTTGCTGATTGATCAACTGGAGACATCTGTTGCATCTGTTTCACGTTCTTCAAATGTCACGGTGGAACAACATCAGCAACGTGACAGCAGTAGAGTGCCAAGTAGCCGTAGCGGCAGCAGCAGCAGCAGGCAAAGTGGCAGAAGCCTAATGGGTGACCTCTGGCAATCTTTATTTACCACCTCACCAACGCATGCAATGCAGGGCACACATACAACAAACAGAGACCAGCTTAAGATCATGGTGCACGACTATCTGCATCTCAACACCGATGTTTTTGTATGTGTTCTGGACCCAAAAGACTTCTGGGTATCCAAAATGGACGAATGGCCCGAGCTCCCTCGCCACGCCATAGAGGTGTTGTCCTGCCCAGCAGCCAGCGTCATAACTGAGCGGACCTTCATCACAGCTGGAGGAGTCATTACAGACAAACGCATCCGGCTTTCCACAGATAATGTGCATCGATTGACTTTCATTAAGATGAATCAGGCATGGATCTCTGATGATGTTGTGGCCCCAATTGCCGAGGTCACCGATTAGTTACCAGTCTACTTCACATTCCTCTTCAAACAGAAATGGTCCTCTTGAAAACTTTTTTTTAAAATGATCATTTCTTACTGCAATTTTTATTCTCTTTTCCCAACAGTTCATTTTGCTGGTTTTGCTGTGAGGAGACTGTAAAAGACAGCAAGGTTTCATGACAACACCGTATTTCATTTACCCTTTTTATCTTTAGAAGTTTTCGCATTGTCAATGGTTTTGAGGTCATGTTGCTGTGAGATACAGCTATAATTATGGTCCTTTGTAACAGAAATGTGGCTTCTAAGTGGCATTTCTCCATCACAATTTTTAATATTGGCTGAGAAGTCATATTTATAATTTTTTTGGGGTCATGTTGCTGTGAGATACAGCAATAATCATGGTCCTTTGAAACGAAATGTGGCTTTTCAGTGGCATTTCTCCCCAATTTTTAACAGTGGCTGAGGTCATTTTTATATTTTTTGGTCATGTCTTTGAATGCAGCATACTACAGGTCCTATTCAAAAAAAAATTGTTTTAACAGAATTTGTTCTTCACAATTGTAAAAGTGCTCAGGGTCATGTTTTGAATTTTTGGGGGATTTTGCTGTGCATGCACTATACTACAGGTCCTATTAATAAAAAAATGTTGTTTCTAACAGACATTTGTTCTTCACAATTGTCAAAAGTGGCTCATGGGTCATGTTTTGAATTTTTGGGGGATTTTGCTGTGAAACGCAGCTAGACTACAGGACCTATTGTAAAAAATGTGGTTTCTAGAAGACATTTGTTCTTCACAATTGTCAAGAGTGGCTCAAGGGTGATGGTGCTGTCAGAAACAGGAATAGATAGGACTCTGTTAATGGACACATATTGCAAAATGACTTGTTTTTGCAAGATCTTTAACATAGTTAGCAATCCCTGTATTGAGACAACTCATTTAATACAGTACAATTAAAAAAAGAGAAACAAAGACATGGTGGGATTCCATCCTATTTTAAAAATGTGTTTTCTAGAATTAAACTACTAAAAAACTTGCATGTACAAAATAGCTGTTAAAAAAATTCCTCTGAATTGTACAAGGGAGGTACAGGAAGACTTGACCAGATGTAGGTTATTCAGAGGACATGGAGTATGGAGCACGGACAGAGAACAAAGAACAGAGACAATTTCCTCCAGCACGTTGAGTAAAATGAGAAAAAGAATGCCAAGAAAATGGGCACCTGGGTGGAACAGGAGCGTTAACCACCAGTATTTATAAGTGAAGCTCAATTGGTCCGCACTCATACGGAGGGGCAAGCGCTACCCAGGTCTTGACTGTGTACTGAGGAAGGCTGGAGGTCTTACCTCACACTTCTGCTTCCGCACTCTGCTTCAGCACGACTGTTTTCGTTGCTGCATCATAAGGGCATTTTTACCGTGTTAATAGATGACGGACGCCAGCCTGGGCTCTCACCGCACCCACTGTAACTCCGGCCCTGGCAGCTGAACCTGCGTGTTAATAGATGACAGACGCTAGCCTGGGCTCTCACCGCACCCACTGTAAGTCTGGCCCTGGCTGCTGAACCTGCGTGTTAATAGATGACAGACGCTAGCCTGGTCTCTCACCGCACCCACTGTAAGTCTGGCAGCTGGACCTCCGTGTTAACAGATGGCTGATGGCAGCACTGGCTCTCACCGTTAGGGGCAATCAGGAGAGCTTCAAATTTCTCTAAAAAATCAGATTTTGAAAAAGGTGATTTCTGTGAGGTTAAGTAGTGTCAAAAAGGGGTCCAGGGCTGGACACAAATTGCACAATTTGAGGCTTAAAATTTTCTGGGGCTGGAGTCACTATGGGGTCGCATCATTTGATCTCCAGGGGAGTCTGTCCCTAATCACTGAAGAAGGATTTGGAGGAAAAATGAAACCATTGAATTGATTGGCTGAATCACTCTCAGAAGCCAGGAGGGCAAATGTCTTCTCAACTAAGAAGTGTTTTGGGGATGATTAGGACATTTTTATTACTTATGGGGTGTGCGGACGAATTAACACATCTACACGTGTAAAAAAATACCTTTAAAAACTGCAGGGAGGGGTGTATGTTGTATGTTATCACACTTGAAAAAAAAGCAAAATGATAATAATGTAAAACTATAAATAAAACTTCCCTAAATAAATTCTGTAAACAAATGTCAGTTACCAAAAAATATACTAAATGACAGTCACTGTACAAAATAGCATAGTGCCACTTTGTGATCTGTGGGTCAAACAGGTTAAGGGGTCATTCTGCAATACAGGACATATATAGTCAATGTCCAGTGAAACTAAAATGGTGGTTGAAAGACTCCTTTTTCCGGCACTTTTAAATCTGGGGGTCATGCAGGTTTGGGGCTCATGCTGCGTTCCAGGACAGGGATATTCAATGTCCAGTTCAAGTAAAATGATGGTTCAAAGACTCCTTTTTCAGGCACTTTTTAAATCTGGGGGTCATGCAGGTTTGGGGCTCATGCTGTGGCCCAGGACAGGGATATTCAATGTCCAGTTCAAGTAAAATGATGGTTCAAATCATACTGCCTTCTGGCACTTTTTAATTTGTGGGTGATGCAGGTTTAAGGGTCAGGCTGTGGTACAAGACAGGGATAGTGAATGGTGTGTGACTTTTTTTCTGTGGCTTTTATAACCTAAGTGTGTTGCCTAAGATGTAGCACGTATCCATTTGACTGTTGTGGATGTTAATTCCAGCTTCTCCAGCCTTGTTTGGGTGTAAGAATGAAGGTGTTGTTCCTCTCCCATAGACTTTAATGGTCATCGGCGATAATCTATTATCGACTATCGGAAATCGTCTTGATAATTGCCGATATCGACTATCGACCCGATGACGATAGTCAACGTAATCGCTCATCACTAGTTACAGTATACAGTAAGACAGCTGCAACTAAGAGGGAAGGATGAGGAGAACCCTTAGGCTATGTTCATACGGCTTAACTGCGGGGTGTAATTTCGTCCCGCAATTACGCCGTGTGGACGGGGGCGGGGCGGGAGCGGGGGAGTGAGCGGGGGGCCGGCACTTCGCCGGCCCATAGAGAGTCACTACTAGCGGCGCGTATACGCCGCTAGTAATTCACATGTCAATTATCTCCCCGCCCGGCGGCTTCGCCGGGCTGGGAGAGGAGAAGTAATCCATAGTTCTCTATGAGAACTGTGAATTACCGTAATGAATGGGCCGTTTTCGGCCCGTAATTGGCGCACTTCGGCGCGTAATTACGGACCGAAATACGGCCCATTTTAAGCCGTGTGAACATGGCCTTAAACTGTCCATACACATTAACTGCCTTATGTATGAAATCTTGGTCTAAGGTTTGGTCTAGGTCTAAGACATACATTTTCACCTATTCTTTAAACTTCTAATTCGGGAAGTTGCGCAAGGCACGTGTGATGTGGATGGGCTCGCAGTGTGAATTTGTTCCTATAGGGTGTGACCCAGTGGAGCCCACTAATTGACTTGATTTTTTTAAAATTATTATTATTGTAGCATTACGTACCAGTGTTCTACTTTTTAAACTGGTTAGCTATATCCAGCTTATATCTGATATTGTTTGTGTTCTGCATTTTGATCTATGCCAGGTCGTATGGTATTGTTCTGTGACTATCACTGTAAGGTACCTAAGGCAAAATTGAATGTTTTTTGTTGGAAAAAATTTCAAAACCACATAAAAATTTTATTTGTATATTGGAAAAGTATCTTGAATCAGAAAGTCAATAAAAAAAGACATGAAAAAAATTAAATCTGTGTCGCTTAACCAAAGATATTGTGAAGAAACCTTTTCTGACATTAATTTTCAGCTTCTAAACAAACTAAAGAAGTCTGCAGCAATCTTGACAAAAACGGATGAAGATTATTACCAAGAGAACCTCAGCGGTCAGTCAGCCAGGCTAAAGTGGGAAAGCATGTTAGAGAATTGTTACAAGGCAAGTATTGGGACTAAGTGCTAAATCCATCAGAGGGCGCTATATTCATTTCCAACCCTATATGGATTTATAGTATGCAAAGAAAGCGACAGTAATACATGCCACCTTACAACTATGAAACTACTGTACAGTAGTCTGATCACTCTTATGTTAAATACAATGCTTTCTATGAATAGTCTGATGACACAAAAGAAGCATTTTAATTTTTAACATTTTGCTCTTAAAATGAATGAACTGATTTGGCATTAAAGCTGTCCTGTAAACTAATCTGTACTGAAAATATAATGTAAAAGGAAAATTTTAAGTAACTGGCAAAATAGAAAATAAATTCTGTAAAATATTAAAATCTAAAATAATAATATTGATTATTTTCATTTATTTATAAATCATAATAATAAATACTATAAATGCGTTATTTTAAAGGTGATTAATAGTTTGCCAATCATGGAGAAAGAAGAATCCGCAAAATAAACTGGCCTGTCGGGCTCTGGACCCCAACTGATAAGGGTTTTATGATGTTCTTATTAATATGTCATTTAACACTATGAAAAAAATCTCATAATAAAAATGATCATACAAATGTATACTAGGAGAAGATTTCCCAAACACTATTAAAGTATTGTTTCAATCTCGCACCTTGATTGCAAATCAAGTGAGCGTTTTGTTTGGCTGTGCACTGGACTCCTGTAGAACAGAATGGAGAACAGTGGGCAAATGCGACCGACTCTCCTATCTGTATCAAGACTTTCGCAAGCCTGTTCCTGGGATAGGTACCTCATCTATGGAACCCACAAATATCTCGGAAATGGCCCCTGAAGAATGGAGAGTTGGCCGTCCTTGTCCACTGCTCTCCATTCAGTCATATGGGAGTTCCAAGTATAGCCGAACAAACTGCCTGCGTGTTGATTCCAATCATGCTTGACAAAGGGGGTGTGTCCTAACCCCCGAAACGTCGCATCTGGACTACATGGATCTGACCGAGAGGTGTTTGTCTCCTATGGCCCAGAACATATGGGACTTGCCTGTCCGAATGTGAGCGGTGCCCAAGAGGCTATACGTTGGACTTCAGGTCATGTTCGTTATATTTTCTGCATATGCTTAAATCATTAATATAGGCCTAAGTGCTGCTTACAAACTATATGAAAAAACAATGAAGTTGAATTAAAGTGGATAAGCAATACGATACTTGTTGTTTGTTATAAGGACCATGTACTGACAGATGGGGACCTGTGGTACCACTTATGACCTGTCCTTCCTAAGTGCTAGTGGATATATGAAGTTATGAACTTATCCGAACAAACTGCTCAGCTGTACTCTGAACTCCCATAGAACAGAACAGAGAGTTATCACACTTTGATGGCTTATCCTGGGATAGGCCATCAAAGTTCGAGAAGGGAACACCCCTTAAAATATATTAAAGGGGAAAGAGCTTGTACACAAAAGATACAGCTGATTCTACCTATGGAAAATCAGAAATATTATGTGAAGTATCTCATGTTTGGCCAAACTTATTTTTGTTGGACAATATTTAAGGAATCATTGCAATATGTAGTAGCAGACAACACAGCACAGCAAGCTCACCAGTTAGATGTCAGCGGTATGTGAAGGTGCATGGCTGATCCCAGGGAACCACCGGTGTAGAATATGCAGCCAAATCATGACAGACCTTCATCCATACGATAGAGAGCCGGCACCCATGGAGATAAACTCCAAATTCTTTATTGAATTACAGCTTGTGACAGATAAAACAGCTTACGTGTTTCGAGGTAAATTTCCCCCTTAGTCGTAGCTCATTACAATATAAGCTTTTATCACTAATGATTTTAAAACTTTTGAAACATGGGAGATGAAACACATTATCATCATTTGGAAGCAAACATTTTCAATGTCAAAGAATTAAGACTTATTGGCATTAATATAGTTTTTTGGCTGTAATTTCTCAAACTGTATATACATTTATATAAAATTATTCTGATTAGAGACTGTCCAATGGAAAAAAAAATTTTTAAATCTAAATAATATCCCTCCCAAGGGTCTCCAATTTTGTGATGTCCTGACAGTCCATTTTTAATGGGTGTAACTGCAGTTCTACATCAGCTCTCTGACCGGACGCTCAGTAGTTCTGCCTGAACACACATGAAACAGCTCTGTGTCAAGCCCAGATCATGTGCCCAAAGTGGCATGGATTTTCAGGGCAGCCTTTGAAGCTGCACCCCTTTAATATTGCCTTTTAGGGCTTTGTTTATAAGGGAGAAAACAGGGGACATGCACTGAGACTGAGGTTGGGAGGAGAGAACATAAAGCAGAGCACAGGATTCTGAGGCATGTAAATTTACAGGGCAAAGGAAAACGGCTTTCAAACAGGAAATGCTGCTGCTTGGCTGCAGAGAGAAGAGGCTACAAAGAGCACAAGAAGAGCAGAAATTAGCTTAGAAAATATACACAGGGAGATTACTAAAGACTTTTGAGAATTTTTTTTGTTTAAGGCACAACCATTTTAATAATCTTTACATATTTGCCTACCATGAGAGGGGCACAGTTTTTCTTATCCATTTACATAAAGATAATTTGTCACCAGTTTATATAAGAGAAGGAAAATAAAGTTTGTTGTAATTTTGCTACATTTGTTTAATATTGTATGTTCCTTTTGACAATGTGTTTGCTATTACGATTCATTGTGATACTTTATTTACTTTTGTTCGCTTTTCATTTGCAATTTTAGAAACTTCAGGACATTGAAAAAGAGAGAATACAAATCCTTTCTCACATTCTAACTCTGTACAACCAGCATGTATCAAGTTATGGACAGACGCTCAATACCGTACGTATACAATATCTTCCAGCAAAGAACATTTTGTGTGTAGGAAGATGAATTTAACATAAATCACATTGTTGCTCTATTAGCCATATGGTTAATATGGGGTTGTTACATTTCTTTTTCAGAATGAGTTCTCATCATATGGAGAACCAATGTTTTAATTGCCATTTTGTTGGCATATTATAGCGATATGTCACCAATGTCTATGATGATAAAACCCCTTTAATAAAAGGTATTCCAATAATATAAAGTGACACCATTTTACTAGAATAAGTCATAATCTTGGGAAGTCTAAGCTCTGGGACCCCTTTCAATCTTGAGAATAAGTGATAGCTGCAGGTCTTAGAGGTGGGACCCAGACCTATCTGACATTGATGGTATATCCTATTTATATGCCATCAATATCTATGATGGCAAAACCCATTTAAAGCACATTTTCAATGAAACCTGAACATTTTTCTCCAAATCATATTCACAGTAGTCCAGGAAGCAGATATATATAGGCTGACATATAGCGTGGGTCCTGGAGAATTGATAAAATGGGTTGTCCCACATTAATTTTTTTTCACTCTTATGACCTGTCATAGTGTATAATCAGATCTGAAGCGACCTTTAATGAGAACTTGGTGGAAGAGATGAGCGAAATTTCCTCATCTGTGCATTTTCCACTTTAAAACTAAATCTGTTCAAATATGAATCCAAATTTCAGCATAGCTGCTGTGTGCTCTGCCTGCATTGAGGATACAGTACAAACTCTGGTCAGATGTTTAGATTTTAAGAGAAGGTTGTCGTTAAAGAACCATACACCCTATCAGAACTAATCACTTTATGAAGGATGTGCTCTTTAAGGATCTTATGCTATTAGCCAGGTCGGAACTTAAGCGAACAGAAAAAAGGGTTAAATCTATAGAGTGCTTAATATAACCTCTATCACTGAAGAAAGGGTTTCCCTATTTAAAACATTGCTTTTATTAAATATATTAAAAAACACATTAAAACATAAAAGCTAATAAATACCACAATAATTGTTAGTAGGGACACTACAGCAAATAGATAAATACACAACCAGTGCATAAAACCAACATTACATGGATCATTTTACTCCCAATTAATATAGTATTGCCACATCAGCAGAAAAGGAAAACAGCATTGATCATAGCGTATCTCTCACAGTCAGGGTCGGACTAGTCCACAGGGGATCAAGTGATACCTCAAGACATGGTGGGCACCTAGACATGACATGCCTGGGGCTGCTCTTGAGGGAGAAAGGCAGAGAAGGAGCATCAGAAAGCAAGACTCAGTAAGAGTCATGTGCAGTCATGTACCGTAGCTGCAGAGTGGGCCCCAGAAATCAACTCCACTGGGGGGCTCAAGAGTCAACTCCACTGGTGGGCCTCAAAAATCAGATCCACTGGTGGGCCCCAAGAATCAACTCCACTGGTGGCCCCAAGAATCATCTCCACTGGTGGACCCCAAGAATCAACTCCACGGATGGGCCCTAAGAATCAACTCCACTGATGAGCCCTAAGAATCATCTCCACTGGTGGGTCTCCAAAATTCAGCTCCACTGGTGGACCCCAAGAATCAGCTCCACTGATGGGCCCCATGCACCCCAGTCCAACACTGCTTGCAGTTCTTTATTCCCTCGGTATTAGAGATTTCCCCACAACAGGCCACATGATGATAAATGCAAATAATCAGCATACATGGAATTGCAATCCCAAGCTTTTAACTGCCTAAAAGTGGCGTGTTTTCCCAAGGTCGTAACTACATTCACAGGGCCCCATAACAAAATGAGATGGGCCTGACCATCCAATGAATAGCATCTAAACCAGCAGCATAAGTAATAATAATTATAGGTGAGAGTAATAGCGTTAGAGAACTAACAAGAAGAGCTAGATAGTAGACAGACACCAGCCTATTATTTCCTACAAAAAACTTACATCATAGGAACAGAAAGCTGAAAATAATGCCGGTGCTGGATCCATTACATGTAGGACATGAACGGGGTCCATCAGGTTTCTGCTGTGGTGTCCGTCACTTTAATGGAAAAATAGTGCATCAAACCGCAACATTTTTTTTTCAATGGCGGCTCCTAACAGAACGTCCAACAAAGATGTGAATTCAGCCGAAACACATGGAGATCTACATGTTTTGTTTGTTGTTTTCATGTAATAGAACATGTCGTACTAGTGCATCTCAAAAAATTAGAATATCATTGAAAATTAAAGGGATTCTCCAGGACGATCTTTTTATTTGTTATAGGGCTCACAAATGTATTATATTAAACCTTGTAATTCATACTGTAATGAGTATATACAATATATGGGTTGCTCTATTTGGCTTCAATTATTGATATCAATTATCATTTCAGTGATATTCTAATTTTTTGAGATGCACTAGTATATCAGAGATACCACAGTATAACTCATTGTCTGCTCTTGTCTGTAGTGTCAGAGCCAGATTGATCAGGCTATTAGAAGCATTGATGTGGAGAAGGATATTCAGACTTTTATGGAAGAAACAACCATCTTTACTGAAGACAACAAGTCCGAATTTTTGCTAATGGATTATTATGTAAGAAATCAAACTACTGAAACATCCACATGTGTAATACAATGGATATCAGCACATGTGCTTTCTTATGTGCTTTAGGAAGAAGACAACTCTGCTATTATGGATCAAAATAGAAGAGTCAATTCTATTAATGAAAAACTTGAAAGACTCCAGAATGACATTGAGAAAGCAATGAAAGACAGAGAAGGTAAGATCGGCCAGATCACAGCTCAGCCATATGAAGCAAGGCATGTAAACCCTCTCCCCTGGATGCATTATGGGTCTTGGAGGGGTTCTCTGCTTTAGACAATTACCTGTTTTTAAAAGGATCCTTTAACAGTAACTAAATAACAAAGGGCGACATGTATGTTTTTGGTGTACAGGCGCCATTTTTTTGCGCGCATTAGTAGTATAGAATGCGCCTGAGTCTATGAACCTGTTCTACTGCGGGTCATAGATTTAGCGTTTTCTAGCTACTAAGGCCCCGTTCACACGGCTTATTCCCGACGGATTTGTGCGCCGGATTGAGCGCACAAATCCGCCGTGAATACGGGGCGGGACGGGGGCGGGGCCGGAGCGCGGCGGGGGCGCCGCTCCTGGCCCCATAGACAATATTGTTTACGGTGCGTCCGCGCCGTAAATAATGTGCATGTCACTTTCTCCCCCCGCGGCGGATTTGCCGAGCGGGGAGGAGCGACGGAATCCACTGTTCTCTATGAGAGCAGTGGATTACCGTAATGACTCCGACGGATTGGCGCCGTATTGAAGCGCAAATCCGGCGCGGAATACGGCGCCAATCCGTCGGCAAATAAGCCGTGTGAACGGGGCCTAAGTGGCAATTCAGCCTCAGGTAAACCACTTTTAACTTACGCTACCTGTTCCAGCAGTAATGCGCCTGGATTTGCCGTACTGAACACATAAATGTGTAGAATACTAAGGTTGTGGTGCGACACACCTCCAGAACACTCCCGCATCTTAGGCGCATTTCAAAGTGCCGCGAGCGTTTTATAATGCAACTAATTTTGGAGTGCACCTGTTCATGCATCAAGCGCACAGCCCCGTAAATACATGTCGCTCAAAGTGTTCCTCTGCTGGGACCCCCAGCGATCAACTGTAAGCTGAGGAGAAACCTGTCAAAAACCTGTCAATTTCCCTGCTGCACCATCGCAGGGGGAATGATGCAATACACATCTAATACAGTCTAATGCAGGACAGAACAGGTCCTCCAGAGAGAGAGACTCTTTACATCCACTTCTACTCTGAACATACAGATCCTGAACAAAGAACCCACCTCCCCCCTCTATTATCTCAGCTTTCCCTCATTTGATGTTTAAAAATGGCTTATCTAAGCAGACAACCTGCTAAATCTCTACCTTTACTTAACAGGTTAAAATTGGGGATTGTATGGATCCCCATAAATGTTATATTATTTTTGTTTGGAGAAACAATGCTTTTCTTTAGTGGATTATGTTCTAGATGTTTTTCAGTTTTCTTTAAAATAGCTACAAATAAGGCAAAGATGCATTTTTTCCTTAATTTTATGTGCAATATTTCTTTTAAATGCATAAAGTTTTTCCTTTTGTATGCATTTAAAGTTATTTTGTTATATTATTCATTTACCTCATTAATCCACACATCAAGATCAATAGTATTTTAATTTGTGCATACACTGGACAAAAATGCTATAATGTTAGTGATGCATGTGTTTTTTTTTTATCAATATTGGCCTTTTATTTTGTGAAAGAAGAAAACATACCATTTTTTTCAAAACAATTTTTTAATGAAATAAAAATTAAAACACCAAATAAAAATGGTATTTTTACAGCCATTATTTTCATATGTTGCATGCCTTAATGCCTTAATGGTGGTAGGGTTCTTATTGCCTCCATTGCACACAAAAGGCCCATATATGTGTACCACATGTGATGAAAGCAGAGTGGTAAAATACCTGCTAAATGTTAGCAAAAAAAAATTCCATTGTTTCTACTCCTCAAGGACTTCTTCATATTTCATATTTGCTAATTTGAGTCTAAAGTCTAAGACTCTGGGGTGTAAGTTTTTTTCCCCAAGTTACAACTGTAAAATTCTAAATTCTAAATTTTTTAAGCAATTTAATAAAAAGAATTTCTTTCTTGTGCAGCTTAAATAATGAACATTAAATAATCGGAAATAATGCGCATTTTATAGATTTGTGAGAGACATAAATCCCCATCTCTGACACCCTCACTTATCGGGAAGTGACCTTGTTCCTAATTAAAGCTAGATGATTTCCCCATAAAGAGTAATTGAAGGACTGGATTTACTAGCTACATTTACATTCATTCCTATAGGGTAAGTGGCCAGCGTGAATTGGACAGCTAGGTCCCAGTACCAAATCCAGTCGATAGGGGAGACTTCTATGCAAGACTGACATTTATTATTTATGGAGTGCAAATGCCCCACACATTAAAGATACCATACATATCCAGTGTGCACGCCCTTTTTACTGCACAAAATACATTAAAGGGGTTTTGCCGCGATCTCATCCCATGCCTCCTGTATTCAGTTCTTCAGCTCTGTGTGACTTGTTTGAATTGCTCACTATAAACTGAAGCACTATCAAAGGGACATAGAAATTTTGAGGTGGCTTAAACAGTTTTGATCAAAAATGTGAACTGAGGATCTCAAATTTTTTCATATATCCTAGATAGCAGAAATGCTTTTTTCAAAATTCCTATGTCCCCTTTGATAGTGCTCCAGTTTATAGTGTGCCACTGATATTGGAATATGTATGTATGTATACTACAGCCGCACCAGTGTTTCACCTATGTTCATTTTTTTCAAAAATGTTTTTTTGGATGTGCATAACCATATATTGCTTTTTGTTTGAATTGCATATCATGTGACCCTGCAGGATGACATCACCAGGCCCTTCCTCTCTCTAGTCAACGAAAAGTCTGTTTATGTATAGAGCTGTGAGTAGCTACAAAGTAGATCAGAGGTAAAGTTTTTGCCTCACAGCACAAGGGTCCTTGGTTCAAATCCCTGCAGGAACTAAACCCGTGGATTTTTTTCTCTTTATCAATACACAGACCTCATTGAGGTTTATTTTTTCTTTTTATTTATTTGCACTGTTTGACTAATTACTAAGGAGCACAGAGGACAGGAGTAGAATGACGGCACCCGGGGTTTGAACACTCAGTAGCTGCCTGAGAGGAGAGGTGATGTCTGAGCATGTCTGGCCAGGACTGAGGAGCTCTCAGCCCTGGTCGTATCCCCTGGAGACGAGCTGTAAACAATGGATCACTAAAGGAGCAGCTAAAACAAAAACGGTGCAGAATTTTTAATAATGATGAATAGTGAAAATGTTTATTATTTAATTTGCAAGCTTCCCACATCAATTTTACTTTGTGGCAAAACCCCTTTAAGCTACTGAATATAGTAATATTATAGTGGCACATCATGGACTAAAGAAACTATCAAAAAGGACATAGGAACTTTGGAAAAAGCATTACTGCTAACTAGGTTATATGGAAAAAATGAGGTTCTTTGTTCACACTTCTGGCCAGAACTGCTTAAGCCCACTTCCGAAACTTCACCGGGACCTCAGGCAAGTGGGTCCTACGCTAACGTTACCTCTATTGGGTCCTATTCAGACCAGCACACTTCAGGGAGCGAAGAGACCTGCTTCAAAGCACACTGCACTGATTTAAAACCTGAGAAAGTGGGTGGAGTACAAAAACCAAAATGGAGTCAGCCACCACTCCCTTACATAATGTCAAAAAAAAAACGTTTGGTTTTGCACATGAAAAAACTTTGTTTAAAAAAAGCACAAATGCACACTGGTGTGGCAACAATACATATAGTCATTCAAATTCAAAAAACAGTGGCACATCATGGACGAAAGAAACTATCCTTTTTGATAGTTTCTTTAGTCCATGATGTGCCACTGTTTTTTGAATTTGAATGACTATAGTAATATTATAGACATTCATATCAAATTATCATATGTTCATATATATTAACTATACGTTGACACTTCTATTCTTGTTAGTGTTATTATTCTGTAGCATTTTTTCCACACCTGCCTTACACTTTTGCACAGACCTGTTTATACATACTGTATATAGGTTATAATATTATAACAACCTAAAAATAATTGTATTGTTTTAGGGTTGGAAAAAATGATGAGAGCCTATAGAGAAAACCCAGCATTTTCTGATGTGAAAAATGAGGAGGATACAGCTGTTCTTCTGGATGAGGTAGACATTATTCAAACTATGTGTAAAGTATGAAAAATTATATCAATTTATATAGCACACATTGCAGCCTCTCGCGCCTGCTCCTATTTTTATATTTCTTCCCATGGGTGCTTCCTGCTTTTCTGAAATGATTGACCTATAAACTATCAGTGTTTTTTCTTCACAGTTTTCATTTTTTTTTACTTCTCATAATCTGCATTCTCAGAAAGTAGGGATGCTGAGAAACAGAAGGTTTTATTTAAAGTTTTATGGTTTACAATTTTACAGACAAACTTGAAAATTAACTTACTTGAAGCAAATCACTTCAAGCTCTCCTTGGCACTGGCACAACTTGAACAGACAACTCTTCCAACTCAGCCCTGCAGCGAGCGGATGACAAAGTGGAGAGAGAAGGTACGGTGGTCTCTTTTCTACAGTTTTAGCGCTGATCTTTTCTGATTACGGGTCATGGAGTTCGTACAGCAGGACAAGAAAGCTATCATCAGCTAATATCATGGCTTAACGTGTTATCTGGTGGTAGATCACAGGCACGGTAAAGCACTGAAAAGCTGAGATAATTTTCTGTGCCGTGGTATCATGGTGCGTTATGTGTCAAGTTGGATTTTGCTACATCTATATGTGGGAGGGTGCCATAGAGACAAAAAATATTCTCACTGAGGGGCAGTGAGGGAAAAATACCTAAATACACATGGGGGGACATGTATGAAGATCGGCGCGGCGAAGCGCCTGTTTTCACGTTTAAAACTGTGCCTCATGTATGTCGGTGCCGAAGTGCGCTCATAAATGCAGGGCAAACTTCGACGCCTCCGGCAGATAGACAGCGTTGAAATAGGTCTGCCTGTCGGAGCTTTAATGAGCCTTACTTTGCCGACCCGCATTCATACATGCGTCGGAGTTTTCGAATGTGGAGCGTCCCACCCCAGAACGCCCACAAAACGCCCCCTTCATGTTAGGTGCATTATAAAGTGGTGAACCCTATGCCTAACAGCGCATTAGGTGCATCCGACAGCGGAGCCGGCACAGTGAGGCGCATTATACGCCTGAAAATGTGTGAAAGTTCCGATCATACATGTCCCCCATGGAGTCAGCTAATGACTGGTCTACTGTCCTCTTTGTACAAAATCCAACAGAATAAATCCCTGTATACCTCTGTATTAAATTTGAGACATATGTAGATACAGTGAAGCAGGATACATTTTCTGTATACAGAGTAGTAGTATAGACATGCAGAGTCGGATATACTCTAGTAAAAGTCTTGACTGAACTTGATGGGCATATGCCTTTTTTAACCATAGTAACTGTATTGTCTGAAGCTAGACTAAAAGATAATTATTGGTCTAAACTAAAGTTTTATCATATAGAACTACTAAGAATACTTACTTTTGGAGTTTCTACCCATGAAGATTAACAAATTAGTGAATAGTTATCATTTATAGTCCGCCAAATGGTTAATATTTAAAAACTTTTGACTATTTAAGTTCGGACTGACCCATGATGGCCAAGATTTAGGGCGACATGTATGGACGGGGCTGCTCCGGTTTTCTGTTGTACTTTGAGCCAAAAAGAGTGTATGAACAGGCGCACTCCAAACTTTGGTGCAATAAGTCCCTTTGTGATGTGCCGAAGACACTTTGTAATGTGCCAAAGATTAGGGGCGGCGTTCTGGGGGAATCACATTATATTCATAGGAGTAGACACATTTATGATTCTTTGATGTCAAATCTAGGTGCAGAACAGTTAGAGCAGCCAGAACAAGTTACAGGTGGTGCCTGAGCCAGACTTGTTGTATTGGCATTAGACCTGCAGAAGAACAGGTTCATACATTCTGGTGCATTCTACATTGCCTTAGGCCATGTTCACACGGCTTATTTGGACAAGGTTTTCACTCCCAAAACCTTGCCTGAAACATGCTACTTCAGAAGAGGTTTTAGAGGCGTTTCTTGGTGAGGTTTTGGGCGAGGTTTTGGATGAGGTTTTCACTCATACAAATTAATAGCCAGGACAAAAACGGCGCTGAAAAACACGCCTAACACACGCTTCAAGAATTGACATGACACTTCTTTTTCAGTGCTTCCAAAGGGGCGTGTAAAAACCTCGTCGTATGTGAGCTACAACGAGGTTTTACATAGGAATCAGTTAAATGAACTGGGGGCATTTTGGACGAGGTTTTGGGCAAGGATACTCTCTGAAAACCTTGTCCAAAACCACGTCAAAATAAGTCGAGTGAACATGGCCTTAAAGTGATTTAGAACTGACTTGTCAGTGCCCATGTTCATACATGTTGCCCTCAGTCCTTTTCATTTTAATGTATTTTTTGTTGTTGTATTTGTGCTATATGTCAGTGTTTTGGTAGCTGGTAGCCAACCACATTGGTGATTTTGGTCTATAGGATTAATTTCAGTTTGTATGTTTAAATTGTAAGACAATTGGTTGAACTTGATGGACACGTGTCTTCTTTCAACTGTACTATGTAACATTAAAATATACCGAGTCAAATCACATTATTATGACCACATCCTACTTTCAACATCGGCAGCTCATGAAGGAAGTCACGTGTGATGAGCTGGCTTAGTGGGTCTATAAGGGGTGGAGCATCACATGCCCTTGATATGAGAGATGAACATCGGCCATTAAAGTGCATGAGGGCAGACTGACATGCTACAATGGAGCAGCTCAACACCAAAATGACCCAGATGGCTGTCATACTTAAACAACAGCTCAGTGAACCGTACTGTGTATGGGGCTCTGAAGCAGATGGATGGTCACCGCACCGCTCGTAATAAAGTTGCATCGGCAAATTAGGCTTACATTTTTACATCAGTATCAGAATTGGACCTCTGACGACTGGCAAAGGTTGCCTTCTCCAATGAGACACACTTTCTGCTGCATCGAACAGATCAACCTTGGTGTGTTAAGTGAAAAAAATCAGAGAACAAACACCCTTCAACCATTGCTGGAAGAACACAAGCTGGTGGTGGCAGCAATATGGTCTGAGGAATATTTTTGTGGCATTCCCTGTGCTGTTCGTCCGTGTGTAAGGCACTCTTAGCGATTTGGGTAGGAATCCATCCTTGCATATCATATATACCCATAAATGCTGATTGTTTTCCCTGGGGAGGATGGGATCTTGTCAGTGGGACATATCACACGGCTGGAAATGTCCGACATTGATTGTTAGAATATAACTCAGACTCCTTCTTCCTTATTCCCCAGACTTAAACCCAACTGAGCATCGGTGGGACCACCTGAATAATCACATTTGCTCTGGATCCTCCCTCACACATCTTCAAGTAGCTGTGGGGTGCAGTCAGCATGGCTCCAGATACCCATGACAACTTGCCAGGGCCTAATTGAGTAACTCCCAGCCCATCTAGCTGCTGTCTGTGCTGCACACAACAGTTACATGGATATTTGTAGGTGGTCATCATAATGTGACTTGATTCAAAATTCATTGATCCTGATTTATCTGGCATTTTCTGAGTCAATAAACATAAATACAGGCTCCAGAAATGGAAAATACAGAGTAAATTGTTCTGAGTTTGGGCTCGAGAGTTGTTCTTCCTGTCACTAAGGACAGGGAATTCCAACACCAGACATTTTGGAGTTTTGAAGGACTGTACTCTGGTCACCTGGTTACCCAGCCTATATACATGTATATAAAAACAGTTTGGTCTCATTGTCTTTACTATATGCCTATATCTTGTCTTTTTGTATACTCCTGTACCTCATTTTTAAATATACTCCTATACTGCAACTAATAAAGCACTATTGTTGTGCTAAGATATTAATTGACCATCCGGAATCCATATTAACAGTATCTCTTTAAGAATATTAGATGGTAATAGCCAGTCTTTAAGCTGTAAATTTCCTAACTCCTGGTAATGTTTAGTGAGAGACCACATAACCCTGTACACATAGGTCTGTTATCAGTGTTGCTCACATATTTTGTTTTGAGAATGTTGTACCATGTAGACATAGCTTTATGTTAGTGAGATAATACTACCCAGCAATGTTTAGAGAGAAAGGATGGGAATGCAGGTGTTCATGGCTTATTACCAGGGGTGTTCAGCATCCGGTGATGGATTTTTCCAGTGCCAGGTTAACCTCTGAAGAACTGGCCGTTTGGAGGGGGGGGGCCTTATACTGGAAAAATACTGATCTGTTAGCTTGTGTAACACCTGGTTGCACAGGCATTTGTTTCAAATGAGAAATAAGCTGAGAACGTTTGCTGCGAAGTTAGAAGTATTTGGACCTGTGGGCTATAGAGGGACGCCTCACCACCACAGGGATGTATCCCAGGGATCTCTCTTCGCTGGCCCGCTTCTCCTAGCTGATGCCGATAGATGATTTTTATAAGATTCCTGGTGAAGCTTTCACCTGTATAAGGGGGACACCCGTGCACGGTGTTGATCTCAGGAATATCTCTCTATCTTCGCTGGCCCATTTTTCCAGCTGATGCCGATAGATGATGCTTATAAGATTCCTGATGAAGCTTTGACCCATATAGAGGTGTAATGTAAGTATTTGTAATCAATATTATGCGTGCTTTGCCTTTGTAATCTATATTATGCGAAAGTGTATGCAATATCACACTATCTTCTTTTGGTCTTATGTAATCACTGAATTATTCATATAATAAAGTTAATAAAGCATTTGATGTTGCCTTCTTTAAAGCCGTATCCGACCCCTTAAAATAGTTGGCAAAACAACTATATACATCCAAAAAGTTATCCATGCAAAATTATTTTGGAATTCTGCTCAGACATGAATGTGGTCCTGTGTTCCTCATTGACAGGGCTGCCAACTGTGCTCAGTGCAGATATCTCGCTCTATAAACACCACCAAACTGAGACGCACTCAGAGTAGCAGGATGTCCGCCAGAAGCTATGGGTCAAGTCATCCACAATCTAACGAATATGTAGACCCTGAGTACATGGATCACCCAAGCAAACCTCCAAGAGGTTTAACCACAAGATCTGCTAGGACTTTGCGGGGTTCAATGAGGGAGCAGGATGGTGGTGCACAAGAAAATGGTAAATGTACATTTTTTTTCTTATCATACAATTTAATGAGACATGTATTGCTAGGATTTCATGAAATTAAGCATTAGATTTACTTAATGTAGGGGCTAATACACTAGGCTTAGACATGTGAGGGAATGAAAAATGTGTCACAGAAATATCTGGTCTGTATCGGGGGTGATCTTCTCAGGGGGAGGGTTCACTATATTTATTTGATGTATATTACATTAAGGTTGACAATCTACTTGTTATCTTTTTTTGGTCTTTCTTTTACAAATTACCCAGAATTCCACACTTTCATTATGTCTAGAAGAGTTTTATTTTTTAAAGTCAGATACAAAAAAACAACAAAAACAAAGTTCAGCAAACAGGATTCTGTCTTTAGTTATCCATTTTGACCTAACCCAATTATATCACTGAAAAACATGGAACCCTGTCTTAAAATATAACCTTTACTTCTTTCTTATTAAAAAAAGAACAATATCAATATATAAAACCATTTTGGGTGACTCTAGAAACGTAAAGGATATATGCCTAAAAGGTATGAGATTGCATCTACATATCCAGAAAACAGTGATACAAATACCATGTTTCCCTGAAAATAAGACATCCCCTGAAAAAAAGACCTAGTGAATTTTTTTGATGCAATTCAGAGTTTGGCTGCTTATGCTGATGTTTGTGATGAAATCACTAAAGTATATTAATACATGTTGTTTTTTTGTTCAACAATAAATGTGAATTCTTGTTCATGGAAAAATAAGAAATCCCCTAAAAATAAGTCCTAGCTTGTCTTTAGGAGGAAAAAATTAATATAAGACACTGTCTTATTTTCGGGGAAACAGGGTAGATATATGATAGTAAATACAGGGTCAAAAAAACTACAACGCTAATAACCCCTGCCTATTCCTATGATTCCCTTCCTAGAGACAGAGTAATAGCCCTGATAAGGGCGGCCCCACCCTATTAACCTCTATGCAACCCTATACACTCCCTACCAAAGGTAAGCATAGCTGACCTAACTTTAATACATAATATATAACCAATTACATACCACCTGGTTAGTAATATCCTCATGGGTCTCTTGATCCTGAGATCTACACGTTTCCCCTCCTAGGATACTCAAGGGTTCATCAGGGGATGAAGTACTAATTTCTGGAGTAGGCTATCCATTGTGAAATCACCACATGATACAGATATAGCCCAATACAATTTAGCAAGGTCCATTAATATAGGAAAGTAGCAAAATTTACCAGCCTATAAAACTCTTTCAAAAAATTGTATGTAAATATGAGATTCGACTACAGTCGCACTTTTAGAAGACCATCTGTTTTAGGATAATGTTCCTGGAAAACTGGAATCTTGTACTACATGTTTTTAATTGTCAACACAGCAAGCTTCAGGCTCCCATTTTCCATACAGGCTGTGGGTGGTTCTACAGCAGTAATTGACATTTCAGCACTCCTATTTCTAGCTGAGCTTGTTAGAGGTGTGTAAAAATTATGTCCTTGGCACTCGTGGTCCACCAATGGGTGCAAGCCAAAAAAAATAAGACACTAGAAGAAGAATAAGCTGCACTAAAGATAATTTTCACACTTGTATCAAAATTTTATTATTCCAAATGACAGCATTATAGAACCGACTTCATATTTAAAAATTAATTTCCGTATATGTACATAGATTCTAATCACAAACAGAATCTATGTACATATACGGAAATGAATTTTTAAATATGAAGTCGGTTCTATAATGTTTTCATTTGGAATAATAAAATTTTGATACAAGTGTGAAAATTATCTTGGAGTGCAGCCCTATTCTTCTTCTAGAGCTTGTTAGAGGGACATTGGTGATGGAGGGGTTTAAACAGCAGGACAGGAGACTACAGGGCTCCAAAGGGTTAACGTTTATCAGTAAGAAAGATTAACAAGCTTCTGTGCTGCTGATAAGACACAGCAGGTAGTGAAGTCAACCTCAAATGAAGGCTGCTATAGCAGAAAGAGGGGATGAGTAGGTTTTCCAATTTCAACTAATAAGTGACCTTTGCAGACCATAGAGGTGCAGTCAGTTGCAAGCAACTCCATGGTACATATTTATTAATAGTTTCTGAAACCTAGCTTAAAGCTGGACCAGACCAAGGCTGTGTAGTAGATTTGGGGGGACATGTATGAAAAGTGTCGCATAGAGTGTGAATGTGGCAAAATTTGTCTCACCACTATGAAATTGGTAAGGATTAGTCCGACACTCTCGCGCCACAATTTGTTGTGACACATTGATGAATGTGGCGCGTCGTACCAATCTAGAGTGACACAACTCCAGCAGAATTGTCGCATACAAAAGTGTCGGGTCTGCTGCAGCATGCACCAGATTTTGGTGTTGGACAGTTCATACATCTGTCGTACAGGGGCTACGGCAGGTTTTTTTTTTACTCAAAGCACGCCAGAAAACTGGTGCAGCCCTGTTCATACATGTCGCAGTTCTTGTATTTTGAAAGACATGTTAGGTTCTGTTTTCATCCTTACACCACTTCTTTATTGATTTATTTTAGACCAATATTTTGCACTAAATTTTTTATATAATATTGTGACACTTTGGCTCATTGAAGCCACACCCTTTTCTTTAAACCCCACCCCTTTTCTAGATAAAGGTCTAGTGAGGCACAAAAGATAATAAATCTGCTACAAAGTGTGTATGTGCTAATTACAGCCTTCAACAGCCTGGAGGGTATATATCGGTGATCTTAGCCATTAAACTATACACGTCAATATGTTGGCATCTACACAGTTAAGAAGCGCTATGGCATAATGAAATCCTCAACTCCTGCCATGATCGTACTCTTTTTACACCTGGACATAGGCAGGATATAGTAAGAGAGAATTAAATGACTGTTTACTGCAGTATATTAGTACTGCTGAATATAATACAAGTGATCAAGTGACCGCATGGTCAAGCCCCCTTAGAGGCTAAAAATTACTATTAAAAAAAAGTCAAAAATGTTTAAAAATATGAAAAAAAAAATGCCAAAAATTTATAATTTTCCCATTTAACATAAAAAAACAAGCAATAAAATAAAAACTTTATTGGTCCCAGAAAATGGTGAGGCAAAGCAAATAAATAGAAAGAAAAGTTGTTTTTTTTAAATAGTTAAACTTGATGAAAACTATAGAAATTTGGTATCACCTGAATCCTATAGATCTGCAGAACAAAGTTAATATTTCATTTATACCGCAAGTTAAATTCCTAATAATATCCACCCCAAAAAATTGATGCAATTTCATATTTCCCAATTCCACCCAACTAAAGGTAACATTAAAAAGTACATCCTGTCTTGCAAAAAACAAGTCCTCATACATCTGCTGTATGTACAGGGCCGTTCCGAGGTAAATTGCACCCAGGGTGGGGTGAGGAAATCCCCCCCCCCTTTAACATGTTGTGCCAAAAAGCTATAACACAAAGTTCTATGTATAAAATTACTAATTAAGAGTTATAAATTTATCAAATAACACTGCTATACATAACCAGAATCCAACTGCTAATATTACCAGTAATCCCACTAAAACAAAATGTCGCCACACCATAACAACATATCACCACGACATAGTGACTGAATAATACCACCACATAGTGAATAAATACCACCACATATTGAATAAATACCACAACATCATAACCATATATCACCACCACATACTGACTGAATAATACCGCAACACTCTGACCCCATATCATCACCACATAGTAACTGAATACCACTACACCATGACCTCATATCACCACCACATAGTGGCTGAATAATACCACAACACCATGATCATATATCACCACCACACAGTGACTGAATAATACCACCATACTGTTTGTGAACAAACAACATTATACAATATTCCTAAAATACAGTGCTTATGTAGTGGTAGGAAGCAGTGTAAGTGGGTGCTTTCAGACAGATAAGTGACTGATTACAGCCAGTGACTCACAAGTGATGTGTTCTCTGACTGGACTCTTGTATAATGTTTTGAAAAACATTTAAAATTTTTAGGCAGGATTAAGCAGAAAAAATATGCTAATCTGCCATTGTTTTTTGGATTTAATTTTTATGGACTTCAGCATACAGGATAAATGTGGTAATTTTATTTTGTGGGTCAGTACAACTATGGCGAAACTAAAGTTAAATGGTTTGTTATATTTTGCTATTTTTAAAAAAGAGCCATAATCTATATATTTTTCCATCTAAAGGCCTGTGTGAAGGCTTTGTTTTTGTAGGTTTTGTTGTAATTCTATTGGTACTGTTTTGGGGCAAATATTACTTTTTGGTAACTGTATTCCATTTTTTTGGCAAGCAAGATGAACAAAAAACCTCATTTGACTATTGTTTTTTTCTTTTCATTTTCCTGGTGTTTATAAATGTGGTGATTAAGGCCGTGTTCACACGGCTTATTCACGGCGGATTTGTGCGCCGTATTGAGCGCACAAATCCGCCGTGAATACGGGGCGGGACGGGGGCGGGGCCGGAGCGCGGCGGGGGCGCCGCTCCCGGCCCCATAGACAATGCATTTTTTACGGCGCATCCGCGCCGTAAAAAATGTGCATTTCACTTTCTCCCCCCGCGGCGGATTTGCGAGCGGGGAGGAGCGACGGATTCCACTGTTCTCTATGAGAGCAGTGGATTACCGTAATGACTCCGACGGATTGGCGCCGTATTGAAGCGCAAATCCGGCGCGGAATACGGCGCCAATCCGTCGGCAAATAAGCCGTGTGAACGGGGCCTAATAGTTTAGACTTTTATCGGTGGGGAAAAAGAAATTAGGTTTATTTTTTATTGTACTTTTTTCATTCGATAAATGGATATTTTTGTTTTCTAAGTTTTTTGTGTATATTTCTCAAAACTTTACTGTACTGCACTTCACTAATTCCTTCCTGTCTGCTAGCAGGTGTAAGGTCTGGCAGATGCTTAGGGGGTTTAGTGTAGCCCAGCAGGGATGAGACGAAGGGTAGGCAAAAGTAGATGACTGCCTAGGGAGCAACTTCTTCCCAGACAGGAAGGAGGTATGGAGTGGGCTGAGTTTTCTACTGGGGCGCGCCCTATACCTTGTTTGACTGGGGCACCAGTATACCGTGTCTCAGTCCTGCAGCACAGTATGTAAGCTGTTACACTGTGCTGCACTAAATCCCCCTCATGATCTGCATGCTGCTGATCAGAGGGGATTAGGACAGTACAGTAAGTAAAGTATCATGCCTACTGGGCTTCATTAAGCAACCCACACCATGTGCCTACTTTGCTGCACAAAGAACACCTCATAATCTGTCTGCTGATCTACTTACTATACTGTGTTGGTGATGAAGGTGGGGGTTTAGTGCAGCACAGTAGAATAAGTACTACACCTACTGTGCTTCACTAAGATCCCCACATCATGTGCCTGCTACTATACTTTGCTGCACTAAATCACCCTTAACATCTGCCTGCTACTGTTATAGTAGCAGATTATGAAAGGTGTTTGGTGCAGCAAAGTACAGCTACCGACTTCAACAGGGATTTTTAGGATAGTGGTAAAAACACATGGGGGTGAGAGAGGGGGGGGGGGGCAGTGCAGTATCTGTTGTATAAAACTTGGAAGTGGCAATAATCTGGTGCTGCATACTCACCTAGTGCAGCAGTATCAAGTATGAAGAGGATCTCTCTGAGCTCTGGCAGCACGGAGGACACTGCTTCTCTTCACACGGGGGAGGTGACTGTGCACCGTGCTACAGGAAGCCTGCACAGCTGCTCCGGGGATGCTCAGCTCTCTCACATATATCATAAAGGCTCAGCTCTCTCACATATATCATAAAGGCTCAGCTCTCTCACACATATCATAAAGGCTCGTTCACACGGCTTATTTTGGGACTGATTTCAGCCGTACTGCGTGCCATATTTGCACTCCAATACGGCTGAAATCAGTCCCAGGCATTACGGTAATCCACAGTTCTCATCGAGAACAGTGGATTCCGTCTCCTCTCCCCGCGTGGCAAAGTCGCTGCGGGGGGGAGATAAGTGACATGCACATTATTTACGGGGTGTACGCGCCGTGACTAATGAATGTCTATGGGGCCGGCGAGCTGCTGGCCCCCCACCCCGCGCCCGCTGCACGGCAGCCGGCGTAATTGCGGGGCAAAATGCAGCTAACTAATACAGCGTCCATAGTATACGTTGACAGCTTAGAGGCAATGTGCCTTCGACAGTGCTGCTCACCTTTACAAAGCTACTTATATTATAGAAAGGAGGAAGCTGGCAACAGACAATGAGATAGGAAAGGGAGAGCAGCTTACTCCAGCTCCCCCCTGCTGAGCGGTGCCCATGGCGACTGCCCGTCTCGCCCGCCCCAGGGAACGGCCCTGTGTATGTAGATGGAAAAATGAAAAAGTTATGGCTCTTGGGAGGTGAGGAGGAAAAAAGTAAAGTGGACTGGTCCTGAAAGGATTAAAGGGGTTTTCTCATCTCAAAGTTTCATAGGATGCATGAATGAAATAATGCTGTTTTGCTCTGTCACTTCCTGGTCAAGCTGTCTCTAATTAGCTTATGAGCTCAGTGTATTCAGACTTCTGCTAATTAGATAAAGCTCACGCTGTCAGGACCAGGGAAGCTTCTGAGGCAAAGTAAACAGTAGTAATTACTGTCTTTTGTCTGAAAGATCAGATAACAAACAAGCTCTCACTGTCCAGAGTTCTGTGCTGTGTGACCTGTATGATGATGTCACTCCCTGCTATCAGATAGAACAAACAGCAGGGAGGGAGAAGTACACAGGTCGGTCACTTGGGGAATCAGAGAGAGCACAGAAGGTGATAAAATCACTCTTAGCACCTTAACAAAAAAATTAACAACGCAATATATTTGGAAAACATCTTTATTTAGTGATCCCAACATGTTGAAAGCTGATCTTTGTAGCGAGACAACCCCTTTAAGGGTAACAACATCGTCTACCAGCGCTTTTGACATTGTCACTTGTGGACCTCACACCTTGGTGCTATTCACTGCTAGGAAACAGCACGGAAATCGCTTTTTAACAGTGTAATTACAAGTGGATTTTACTTTTCTTCTAACCAGAGATTCTCTTAACTGCTAACTTGAGTTTTACATTTTTCTTACCATCTGAATTACTTGATATCGAAAATGTAGATTTCTCAACACTCTAGAGGATGCTATGAGGTGGACATGATTTTTCTTTTTTTTCATAAAGCTAAAAATACTGTGGTTGGAGAGCATGCCTCACTGGTTTAAGTAAGTGACACTATCCTGAATTTATTTTTCCTTTAAGGGGAAGAGCACAATAATGGCACATGCCGTGTCCTATACCCGTACAAGCCACAGAGGGCGGATGAACTTGGACTGGAGAAAGGTTAGTAAATTGAATAAGGTTTTTAGTAATAAAAAAATTTTTATACGAAAAAAAATAACAAAATGCAATAGATTAGGCCTGGTTCACATCTGCATCAGATGTTATGTTTGGAGCACACCATATATTCGAAATCAATAACGCTGCACTTCTTTAACCCCTTAGGCCAAACGCCGAAAGTAGTTAATGACCAGCACATTTTTTTTTCGTATTTGCCTCCTTGCGTTTCAACAGTGGTAACTTTTTTATTTTTTCAATGATGCGGTTGAATGATGCCTTGTTTTATGCAAGACTAGTTGCACTTTTTGGGGGAATAGTTTAAGTTCACTTATAAATTATTGCAGAATCTTTTTTTCAAATATTTAATTTTTTTTTATTATATCTTTACACCATTCACATTTCACACTTAAAGGGGTTTTATCATTTGGCAGCTATTTATACTGGTTGCTAAGGAGAGCTTATGAAATGGAGGGGCATGTTTCTTCCCAAAGTGTGCACGTGAGAAAGTATACACGTTATCTTTACATGGGACTGCACAAGAGCTCTCTCTCTCTGCCGCAGGACCACTGATCTATGTCAGTGAACGCAGCAAAATCCGCACACTTGATTCATTTATTCTCTCTCTCTCTCTCTCTCTCTCTCTCTCTTTCTCTCCCTTATTTCTCTCTCTCTCTCTCACCATGTGGATACCTAATAAGTGTAGGGTTTTTTTTTGGTGTAATATATGCACAATCATTTTTTATTAAATATTTTTTTTTATTTTTATTGTATTTTTTTTCTATGTTTTTTACTTGTTTTTATAATCCCTTGGAGGGATAATTTTATTTTACACTTGGTAATGCATACATGAATATGCTAATACATTACAATCTGTGTCAGTTTGACACAAGCAGCAGTCAAGGCAGCACACAGTGTGCCTTAACTACAGTCTTGCTACACACACAGCCCAGGGGCTACTCTAGTTCCTCAGGGCTGACTATGCTGCTGCTCCCTGGGCTCTGTCGGGTCACCGGGAGTCCCGATCATCCGATGGAGCAGGGAAATACCCTATGATTATTCCACTGTCACTGACTGTGACAATCAAAAGGCTAAGCTCCAGGGATTGGAGGTTTCCTCCACTTCCCAGCGCTTACAAAGGCTGCTCCAGGAACAGAGCTGCTAACTTAGTTCCAAGCGCAGCTGCGGCATTGGGAGCCACAAAACTCCTATTCTGCAGCGACACCAAGAGATGGTGGGTGGTCATTAAGGGGTCATATTACTTTTTAGCAAAATTTACTTTACTGTTTCACATATAATTCACAGCATATTTATATATTTTCATTGTTAGTCACTTGATAAAGGAGGAGTGTCCCCGAAACGTAGCCGGTGTTTCCCCATCTGTGATGAAGACTTTCCATGAGAGGTCTCAGCTCACCATAAAGATAAAAACTTTGGTCAACATGCATGATTTTTGGCGCCCAGGTGTCATTTTTGGCGCGCATTTGTAGCATAGAATGCGCCTGAATCTATTAACCTGTTCTACTGCGGGTCATAGATTTAGCGCTTTCTAGCTACTAAGCGGCAATTCATGCTCAGGTAAACCACTTTTAAATTGCTCTACTTGTTCCAGTAGTAATGTGCCTGGATTTGCTGATAAACACTTATACATGTACGGTTGTAGTGTGACACACCTCCAGCACGCCCCTCGATTTCAGGTGTGAAAATGGCCCTTAGCCAAGGACTTTAAAAGCTGGCACTTAAACTATTAATCAAATCATGGGAAGTACTACTTTTTCCTTTCCTTTTTTAGACAGATAGAGAGAAATATACAGTATCTCACAAAAGTAAGTACACCTCTCACATTTTTGCAAATATTGTATTACAACTTTTCATGGGACAATACTGAGGATATGACACTTTGATACATTGTAAAGTAGTCAGTGTACAGCTTGTAAATTTGGTGTGCCCTCAAAATAACACACAACCATCAATATCTAAACCACTAGCAACAAAAGTGAGTACACCTGTAAGTGAAAATAGAAAAATTATTCCCAATTTGCCATTTTTCCTCCACAGTGTCATGTGACTCGTTAGCGTTAGGCTATGTTCACAAGGCTTAAAATGGGACGTCCCAGTCATTACGATCATCCACAGTTCTCATAGAGAACTATTGATTACGTCTCCTCTCCCTGCTCGGCGAATCCGCCGCGGAGGGAGATAGGTGACAGGTCATTTTCTAGCGGCGTATACGCGCCGCTAGTAATGATAGTCTATGGGCCGGCGATGTGCCGGCCCCCTGCTCCCGCCCCCACTCCCGCCCCCGCTCCCGGCCACACGGCGTAATTGCGGGGCGTAATTACGCCCCGCAATTACGCCGTGTGAACCCAGCCTTACAAGGTCTCAGGTGAGAATAGGGAGCAGAGTGTGTTTCTACATTTGGTGTTATCGCTCTTCACACTCTTTCATACTGTGACCCTGGGAATCTCAACATGGCCCCTCATG
Organism: Phyllomedusa bahiana; assembly: GCA_025379985.1. Taxonomy (NCBI): domain Eukaryota; kingdom Metazoa; phylum Chordata; class Amphibia; order Anura; family Hylidae; genus Phyllomedusa; species Phyllomedusa bahiana. The sequence goes on from JAODAL010009995.1 coordinate 66,812, forward strand.
GCAAAGAACTGTCTGAGGATCTGAAAAATGAATTGTTGCTCTACATGGCTTAAACTATAAAAATATTGCCAACACCATGAACCTGAGCTGCAGCACGGTGGCCAAGACCATACAGCAAAATGAGATATGAAAGAATAAGATCTGAAACAAAAAGAAAAGTTGCTCTGCATAGAGATGGCCTAGGCTATAAGAATATAGCCAACACCATAAAACTGAGCTGCAGCACAGTAGCCAAGACCATACAGCTATTTACCAAGACAAGTTCCTCTCACGAAATCACGCCTCACCCCATCGTGTGTCATCGCAAAGAACATTTAAGTGCACCGTCGCTCAGACGTCAATATCCAGAGATTTTTAGATCTTTTCAAAATAGACATATGATGCTGCTACGCATCTTCTGCACAGATTAAAGGGATAGGATCAGCCTGTCAGTGCTCAGACATAACACGAACAATCATCAGATTATCTGCATGGCTATCACCCAGTAGGAAGTCTCGACTAAAGATGATAGCACAAGACAAAGTCCACTTGCAACACAGTATTGCTGCAGACAATCAACCAAGGGACATGGATTTACTGAACGACACCTCTGTGTCTGATGAGACCAGAGAAATTATACTTTGCGTCATCCATGACATAAGCGTTCGGGTGTGACAGCAACCAGATAAGAACAAAGACAAGTGTCAGTCTACCTAGAGTCAAGGCACTGTGCGATAGAGTGTCTAGTGTAGCAAGGTTTGGGTCGTGCACCAGCAGTGTACCGCTTCTTGGGATGCTACAGTTCACCGAGCGAAAACACCATGAATGCCAACATGTACTGTGACATTTACTAGAGCAGAAAACATGCTCCCCTTCCTTCAGAACAGGGTTGCAGGGCAGTATTCCAACATGATTAAGTGACAACCCAAACACTCACCTCTCAAGACTCACCACGACCTTGCATCATGCAATGCGAGGCGTTGAACTGCTGACCTTGGCGACCGGCGGATCAAGCTTGTCCTCCAGACCTTAACCCTATTTGAATGCACATCTGTCTGTTGCATGCCTACACAAATGGCAAGAGTGGAGAGAGGGACTGAGGTTCAATTGCCCTCTCCTCCACCTCCATCGATGGTTGTCATGGAGGCAGCAGAGGCACTGGAGAGTCCTTCTGGCTCGCGCAACTTCAGTGACAAGCTCTAGTACGCAGACCTTCATGGCCGCGCGAGAGAGTTGAAGAGGGGTTCTTCGTCGGGCTACAACGATCTATACGTAATGATGGGGACAGGTAAAAATAAGCACTTTTGCATTGGTTTGTATTACCTAAATCCTTACGTAAAGCAGCTAGTTAGTGCTAATCTGTGAAGTATCTAGAGCTAAATCTGAAGTCGGGGTAGGGCCACGTCCCAGTGCTGTGATTGTGGCTGTCCTATACTACTCCCTCTGATGCTGTGTGAATCGTGAAAACATGATAACTGCTTTATCTGCTGCTGTAGCTGCTGGCTCGGTCCTATATTCTCTATCTCATTGTGACTTTTCATCGAGTCCTTCTCCTCAGAGCTGTATCGAAAAGAGCTGCCTGAGCTCCTCCGACTCATCATACCCAATTGATAATCTCTGTAAATGAATCTCATGGGCAATTACATCAGTATTTCCCTTCTAGATTTAGCTACACGGTTCACTTACCCTCCATCTCTAAACACACAGAGCCTAGATCAGCAACTCTCTACCCCACCCATATAAATCACACCCTTATAACAGTCTGCCTTCCCTTTACCTCCTGTGCCTGATAACAGAGGGGAGAGCAGTTTCGCATTTCTCAAATGTTTTTCATCATGTTCTCAGGCTTGTATTATACCTGTTTTACAACAAGGCAGGGTTTCTGGTGAGAGCACAAGGAATCGTAACCAGCTCTTGCCAGGAGCGTGAAGCCGTGACAATTGCTGGAAGGTCATGCTCGCAGCTTGTGACATTCTCTCCTTATTCACTAGCTCACACAGAATGCGGTGATGAACGACTCAAGTGAGTCGCATTGAGTCAAGGAGAACTGCGTGCGAGTGTGACATGAGGTCGATATCAACCCACTCTCTCTGAGGAACAAACCCGCACTCCTGGGAAGACTTAAGACTCTGGTCCCCTGCCGATTCTTGAACAGCCTGTAATGCGTATATTTACACGGTTGTTGGATCCGTTTTTGGATCATGCATTTGTGAAGATGTGGTCCTGACTTTGGGATCCGTGTTTCAGACCCTAAATGTATCCAAAAACGCATCTAACAATGTGTCAGTGTGATTTTAACATCGTCCTCTACTCATAGTAAAACACGCTTCTAGGCATTACAGACAAGACTGCTTTGCTTGATGGTGAGTTTACTCGGTCTTACTGATGCCGTCTTTATCTTGATTAGAGTGTCATCAAGAATATTGCGTACATAGGCTCCCATTCTTGATCCTAAAGGAACAGGCACACGCAGTAACGCCGCTATTTAAACACCTATAGGAGGTGCGCAGGTTGACTGCATGAGCGCGGGCGCGACAACACCAGCCAAACACGCACCTGCATATTGACAACCATGCAATGTCGGATGACATTTTTCCTCTTATGGCCTGTGACACCTATTGTTTGTCTCTCCAGAATGCGTCTTGTAGTCTTTGGTGACTCTCAAAAAAAGATGGAAATACCAACACACCGTGAGACACATACGCCCCTTCGCACAAGAATAAGAACAATGTATAGCTTCTTCCATCTAATTTCTCTAAGGGTGTAACCTACTCTCCTATACTGAGCGTTTGACGATATGATGCACAGTCTTACACACTAGAAGGATGACTTTGTGTTGAGTTATTTCCAAGGCACACTGTTATACAAGCCTGTACACTGACTACTTTACATTATAATCAAAGTGTCAGCTCTCTCGAGATGTTGCCCCATGAAAAGATATAAGTCGACGCGCATATTTACAAAAATGACAAAGCACGGTAATACTAGCACTTTTGCGCGCGATCTGATCTGACAAGACTGTAACATAGACATAACTGGATCTACGACATAGAGATATGTGCGCGAAGTCACAGAGTAGATGATTGTGAGTGCGAATAAACTAGATTGATTCGATTGCTAGATTAGAACTTTAATAGAGTACTCACATTCGAAGTGCTGGGCTCTGGAATCCATGGCGCTCCACACTCGCGCGACATACAATAATAATGACAATCATAATAATACACACAGATAGTAGTAAATAAGAGTAAGCGTGCTGATCACTCTTGCATATTAAACATATTACTAACACTATCTTCAGTAATTTTGTGGAATCAGTTTTCTACTGAAACTTCTTTAAGATGACCCCCATAAAGCATTAAAGGGGTTGTCTCACTACAAGGATTGCTTTTTATGTTAAAGATCTCGCAAAAACAAGTCACTTTGCAATGTGTGTCCATTAACAGTGTCCTACCTATTCCTAGATACCCTCTCTTGTATGGCTGCAACAGTCTCCTCAGGTCACTATAGGCCCTACAGACCTGTTTGATATTTCCTGATGGCTGCCAGCGCTAGTGCTGTAGCTACAGACCTGTCTGATCTCTCCTGATAGCAGCCACAGACCTGGCTTCTACTGCAGCTAGTAGAAGACAGTAAACTACCCTGAAATCAAAGTGAAAACAAGAAAACAGGAACTGGAAGTAAGATGAAATCAATTCATGAGGACAAATCCCTTTTAACCCCTTCACGACATTTGACTACACGTACAAGGTCAGGTAGGGAGGTCTCCCCGCAAATTGGCGACGCATGGGTCGGTCATGGCGCGTTTCTTGCCGCGCTCACACCGGATTCGCGCAAGATCGCGGATGAAACCCAGTGGAATATTACCGCGCTGGCATCATGCGCAGTCCCCCCACGGCCGGAAGTGAGCTCCGGCCTCTGTCGGCGACGAGCATCCTAACCCCGGGCCCGAATTTTCCGCGACATCTGACGCGGCCCATCATGCGCGCAGCCTGGACAAGGCTAAGAGCAGACTTTTAGACAGGCTTCCGATGCGTCGCCCCGTCGCCTAACCTCACGGCCGCAGTAACGTGAGCGCTCACGCACCGCAACTTGCTCCCTACTACTCAGCCCCGGACCGCTGAATGAGAGCATCCGGGTTGTCATGACGTCGTTCATACAATTTCCTCTGGGTAAAAGTGTGAAATAACGTGTGAAAATGTAAAAAATCAAGTAGTAAAAAAGTAAAATCTACAAACACAAGAAAATATAAGATAAAAAAAACACACAGTCACACCGCCCTTTTCCCCTTTAAAACCGCAATCGGCACCTCCAAAAAGTATCAGCCATAATCAAATAGACAAGTGCCTCATTGAGAGTGGTATCGCTCTTGTAGCGATGGCGATGTACACATCGACTCTCACCCACTAACACTGGAGCTGTCAGTTTAACGTTAGCCCTAGCGGTAAAAGCGCTGTTAAGAAAACATGAACACCATACCCAAAAAAATAGTCCACAGAGATTAGCAGCATTTCTCTCTAGTTCAACAGCAACCGCAGCCACATCAAAAATTGGAAGTAACAAAGGAGACGAGCAGAAAACTCATAGTTAACATCTCAAAGTGGTTGCCAATTAAAACGTCCAGTTTCACAAACGCGCAGTAAAACCAAAACAACAACGTCCATTACCACAGGCTCTGTATACGGAAAAATAATAAAAAGATTCTGGCTATTAGACAGATCAGCGATGCATAAATCATTGTTTTACACAAACTAGATAAAACAACTTTTTTAAAAAAAAAAAATAAATGTGCTTCCACATAAAAAAATAGTATATAAAATTGGGTATCACCGTAATCGTTCAACCCAACAAGAAAAAACTAACTTCACGTATACTGGTCAGCAGTGAAACGCTATTAAAAATAAAACAGCAACTCTAGCGCAACACTCTACCGCATAGGATTCACCATGTATGTGCTTTGCTCTTATGCTGGCCCCTCCTTCCAAAACACGGATTTTAAAAAGCCGGATCCATAAAGAGCGCGATAGTTCCCGCCCGCGACACAACTGACTACCAATAAAAACGGCAACCTCATCCCACACAAAAAAAAAGTCCCTATACCCTAGGCTCCCATAAGACACAAGAAAAATCAAAATGTAATGGCATCTCTCCTCAGACTAGGCGATGCAACAACAGTGTTTTACATTTGTCCATATAAAAAGTGTTTTTTTATGTGGTTAAAGCAGTAAAACATAAAAAATATACAAATATGGCTATCGCTGTAATCGTATCAACTGCTGAGTAAAACTAGCAATGTCATTTATAACGCACAGTGACCGCTGTAAAAAAATAAAAGATAAAAAAAACTACAGGATAGCTGTATTTTGTTTCAATAATTCCCTCACAAAACATCTTAATAAAAAGGGATCAAAGCTTCTACATCAAGCATCCCGTAATGGTATAAATACAACACACTCGTCAACCTCATCTCTCGTAAAAACAAGGCGCACGAGCACGCTCCGTATACAAAAATCACGGGCTCTAATAAAGCTATGGATGTCAGAATAGGAGGACAACATCTAAAAAAACACATTTCACTTATACTATTTGATGGTATAAGCAGCTAATATAACATTACATAAACGCGTATATCCAAATTTATATAATATGTAATTGTACCAGCTACCCCCATAGTAAAGTTATCCTGTCATTTATACTGCATGGCGAATGCTGTAAAAATGAAGCCCAAAAACAATGGCGGAACTGCTTCCCCCCCCCCCTACCCCCACCCACCCACAATTTTTATAACATCGCTGCCCAATGCTATAAAACAACGACTACAGAAACACTGACTGTGCACGCCCCAAAATGTCAAAATACACCCTTAAAAGAGACTCTACGTCGACGCCGCGAGGGTGTTTGAATCCAAATGGCGAGCAACCTTCTGGCCAAGTGTTCAGCACTCTCTCTCTTTTCTGCGGATACTTAGGGCCTTTGACAAAGCGAACACTGAGTCCACTCTAAAGAATTCTCTGGTCCCATAAAAGCCGATACTAACATCTTCCTTCACCTTTTACCCCCCTGCCCATGGGGCAAATGTACAGGCCCAAACAGCAGTTTAAACACCCACATGTAGGTATTGCCGAAACCTATGAAAAAAATTGCGTAACAACAATTTGGGGTGCATTTTTATTTCACAGGATTCCTTCAGTAAGAATTAAGCACATAGTCTTTATCGCGGACTACAAACACATGCCAGTACATAATTGGAAAAAATATATATTTTTATTTTCAGAGCCGAACGCTAAAAAAACATCTGTGGTGTGTCCGATTATACTCACTGCTCATCCTCGTGGTCATATATATTCCTTAAGGGTTACGCTTTTCAATATGGGATCTTTTTTAGGGGAAGATTGATATTAAGTTTTAGCACCTTATGTGGTGTCCGCAAACCTAAATGGCGCCTAAATAAAATTGTAATGAAAATGAGCCCCAGAGTCCAGTAGGTGCTCCTCCTATTCTGAGGCGTTGTGGATTGAGACACAAATATGTACTAGGGCCACATAATAGGATCATCTCATGAAAAACGTCAGAATCTGAGAATCGCGATATTAAAGCTGCATTTCCATGGTCACATTTCATATACTGATGTTCCAGTTTGAATAATTTACATAAAACAAATCTATGCAAAAAAAAGTGAAATTATTGAAATTTCACCTCCCACTTTGCTTTAATTTCTGTGCAAACTATCTAAAGTCAACAACTTCTAAATGCTTTTTTAACAATACTATTAAGGTGTAGTTTTTTAGATGGGGTCCATTATTGGGTAATCTAACATTTTCCCCATAGGGCCCCCTCAAAGCCACATCACAGAACAGGACTGGGTTCCCTACAAAAAATCTATTTTTGCAAATTTTCTTGAAAAGGTGAAAAAATCATACTACTATACATTTCTAAGATCCCTTAATGTGGTAACACACAACAAAACATCATTTAAAAAATGATGCCGATAACCTACATCTCAGAGCATCATGTTGCGTGCGTGCACATACACGTATAAACTATTTGGGTGGAATAACTATCTGTCTTACACGCGAAATTTTTTGAACTTTGAAAATTGCTAATTTTTTGCAAATTTTCATATTTTATATTATTTTCACACAAATAAAAACAAAGGACACTTTTTGAGGACCAAAATTGTCGTACTTATCTATAAGCACAATGGTTGTTCACAAGAAAACATTTCTCTACATCAACTTGGATAGTATAAAAGTGTCAAAAAAGTTCTATTCTCACATAAAGTGGGTCACGCTGTCAGATATCTTCTAAAACCAGGCTACTATGGTCAAGTAACGAGCCTAAACGAGGCTATCCGGCTGGATAAGAGGGTTAACAAGTGGCACATGTCCAGTAAAAAAAAATGTCTTTGTGGGCAGGGAGGTCCAAAATAGAGTAAAATTCAAAAGTTCTCTAGCTGTCCCCTGCCGCTGTCGCTCCTGGCGAGTCACTCTTGACTTCTAGGCTCTCCTTGGAGGGGCTCACACCTGTAAATGAATGAAGCACAGGTCGGTGTCTTTCTATGTTGGGATCAGAAGCCAGAGAGTGTAGAGGAGCGGATCGTCAGGAGCTCAGGCGGGACAGCGGCAAGATCGCTAGGTAAGTATTAGTTATTTTGTTTCTATTTGGACCTCAATGGCCCCATTTACATAATTTTTTTTTTACCGGCCAACCTCTTTAAGAAGTGGTCTGCTCGAGGAGTGGCCCTTTCAAAGAAGACACTGGTTTCTATACAATATAAAGGGCCTAAAATAAAACATACAAACGAGTCTTGATTAAGGAGTAATAGTGTCTTTTTTGGTTTATAGGTGTATAAAAATATTTAATAACACACTATATTGTGCTGTGTTACTGCTATATAATAACATAGATTTTATTCCCTCAGATGATTGTATTGTCATTCACCGTAAAGTCGATGATGGCTGGTGGTACGGTACCATTAATGGCAAGAAAGGTTATTTTCCCGCCACATATGTTGAAGAAACAACTTCAGACTCTTCTCCTGCATAGAAGAAAATCTAGAATACAGATTATCAAGAGATAATTTACCAATACACTAACAAGATCAGTTATTGTTGCGCCTTAACCTTTGTAGTAATTGATGATCTTTGCTTTAAATGGTGCAGAATTAAGCTGAAAAAGATGTTTAAGGACATACACCCCACACCCAACAAATACCATGCTAGTCCTACTGCACCAGAGATCTGTAAGGGTCCTCACCCAGGTGGCTTCCTCTCTGCAGGCTGTACCTATGCAGCGGTCGTCATGAGCCATCAGGGAATATGAAGTCTCTACAGTATGTACAGTAGTTTGGAAGTGGGGTGGAAATCTTCCTTTTCGGAAATAAACTGTGAAGAGTATAATAATATTTGGGGATTTGATGCGTTACCATTTAAAAAAAAAAAAAAAGCTTGCTGTCTCTAAAACTTTTTTTTTTTTCTAGATGTACTGGTTTATAATCTATACATACTGTTTACAACTTAAGGGGAACCTGTCACATAGATTATTCCCCCCTTTGCTGAGGAACCAGCCAACAAACGCGAGCCTAAGTGTCAGACCCTGCTAGGTTTTCCCAGTGCTCGTGGTCCCTTTATTCTGCTGTAAATGCTGGAGTTTTAGAGCATTTACCCCTCAAATCTTATTCATGAGTAGGTGTTAACCCCCGCCACCACCAAAGGCCTACCCCGCCCACCTGGCAGTTATTCACATGTTTCTACCTATTCAAAGTAATAGGTTTATCAGTTGAGTTGGGCGTAGCTATCCTCAGTTGGGCGGGGTTTGAAAAAAACGGACTCTTTTCATGACTTTTCTGGCTGAAAACTGCAGATTTGAGCATTAAATACTCGAAAACTCCAGCATCTTTACAGAATAAGGACACAGTGCTGGGAACAGCAGGTCTGACACTAGCTTGTTCTGTCCTCAGCAAGGGGGGCATAACCTATGTGACAGGTTCTCTTTAAAGCTTTCTCCTATTTTTAGCATGAAGTCTCTCACCTGTCCGGATAGTTTGCACTAATGTGTGAATGTAGGTGAAATGTACCATTTTCTTTAGAATACAGAGAACTGGCTGGACTGGATTGCAGCAAACTTTCAGCTTTAAGAATTATCAGGTCTGTACAGATTTTCAGTCAATGGAAGAAATCTTCCCATTCAGCAAAGCCAACATCTCAGTTGTGTAAAACTTGGTTATATAATAAGTATCTTTTGGAAAAATACCAAAAAGCAGAAGTGGGTTCAAAGGGAAGGGAAATATCAAGGAAGGACTTACAATTCATTTTCTCTGCTGGATCAATTTTTGGACATGGAAATCAAAAACTGTAGAGTCACTAAATCCAAAATATGGGTTTCTATATGTTTTTAATGGTTTTTAGGACAGGAAATACATATAATAAAATAGTACTAATGGCAGTAATCATTATTTTACAATTCCTCCCACTGATCTAGTTAGAAAACAGTATGGTCAGCTACTGGCCATTCTAAAACATGGACTATAACAACAACAGAAATTGTAAATATCCATACTATGGTCCCATCCTCTATTTGATGTCTGTTCTTGCATTTGACAAGAACTTAGGCCGACATGTATGAAAGGGTTTTTCAACCTTTTTCTGGTACAATGCACGTAACTGAGCCGGCTACGATGTCTAATGCGCCTAATGAATGTGTTAGGCGCATTGTTCATATGCGCCTAACATGAGAGGGTGTTCTGGGAGCGTTATGGAGTTGTCGCACCACATTAGACACATGTATGAATGTGGTTCGGCCAAACTAGGCACATTACTGCTCAGACAGGCAGACCTATCTCAATGTGGTCTGCCTGAGCCTGAGGAGTCGCAGTGGAGCTAAATTTTCTGTAAGGGGCAAAAATGTCCAATATTTCTCAACTTACACCAGTACAATAATAAAAAGTAATTTATTATAATTTTCAAACTGTATAAAATTTAATTATTTAAATGTAATGAAAAATATGATCATATAAAATTAATATAAAAATATATAATATCCCCAATATATAAAAATATCTCCTATAAAATATATTTAAAATTAATAGAATCTAAAACAAATTGATGATGTTGTTCAGATTTTTATATTTAAAATTTTTACTACATTAAATTTGAAATTTATTTTTGCTGCTCTCACCCTTTATTCTGCATACAACAAGAGCCAGCACAGCACAGGTATTGCTGGGACCTCTGGTCCTCCAAGCAGGATCACTGTCATAGTTTCTATTCACTGACATGCTATTCTAATGACTTCTCTTATTTCCAGCCTATCTATAACCTTAATAAATGTTAGGCGCATTACTTATATTAGAATGCCACCCTTGACTGTGGGCTGTGCCTGGTACTGCAAGCTAGTCTCACACACTGGAATGGGGCTTATTTGCAGTACTCGTCAAATAGTCTCCAAAAAAATGGGAATCTCGCAAGAGAACAGAGAGTGACTTTTGATCACTATATTTACTATTTTGCCATAGGCAAACTTAAACTCTATCAGTTCTCTATCTATAAAACACTAAAACGTAACTTTTATTATGTATTACTCTTTACCTCTATACACACTATTTAAAAACCTGATTTCTAACCTCACCATTTAACCCTTTCTACTTCTGAAGGAAGGAATAGCCAAGCCTCCTACTTGGGCAGTCGTCCCTAATCGAATGGACACAAAACAAATAAGGCCCCCTTGTGACACCCTCTGCAGCAGGTGACACTTGTAGACAAAGGTGAGAAATCACAATTTAAAACGTCATGCCTGACCTCGCCAACATGTTTCACCAGCTAGCCTGACTTCATCAGTGGTTATATAAGGGTTATATAAGGCTTTCCTGTTAATGGGTGGTGCTCCATCAGACTTGAGAAGTAGAAAGGGTTAAACGGTGAGGTTAGAAATCAGGTTTTTAAATAGTGTGTATAGAGGTTAAGAGTTATACATAATAAAAGTTACGTTTTAGTGTTTTATAGATAGAGAATTGATAGAGTTTAAGTTTGTCTATGGCAAAATAGTATATATAGTATTTGCAGTACTCATCACAATGCAGGCACACAGATATCACCGAAAGCTAATGGCCATACAGTCCTTCTGTTGCTGGACTCTGTAAAAAACAAAAAATCAAAAACAACAGCAAATAATTTGTTTAAAAAAAAAAGTGGAATCAGTACGTCATCAGTTTTATTCCAAATTTCATAAAATGATGGAGAAAATTGAACCGAACACTTTGAGCAACATGTATGAACGTTGGCGCTGACAGGTCGGTTCTAAGGCAGTGTAGAACACGCCATAATGTATGAACCTGTTCTTCTGCAAGTCATACATACAGGGCAGTGTAGAGCCAACTCCACAAGTCTGGCTCTGGCACCACCTTTACCCTGGTCTGGTTGTTCTTCTGCAGGCCATTCATACAGGGCTGTGTAGAGCCAACACCACAAGTCTGGCTCAGGCACCACCTTTACCCTAGTCTGGGTGTTCTTCTGCAGGTCATACATACAGGGCAGTGTAGAGCCATACACAAGTCTGGCTCAGCAGCCACCTTTACCCTGGTGTGGCTGGTCTTCTGCATGTCATACATACAGGCGAAGTGTTGAGCCAATACTAAATGTCTGGCTAGGCACCACCTTTACCCTGGTCTGGCTGTTCTTCTGCAGGTCATACATACAGGGCAGTGTAGAGCCAATACCACAAGTCTGGCTCAGGCACCACCTTTACCCTGGTCTGGCTGTTCGGCTGCAGGTCATAGATACAGGCAGTGTAGTGCCAAAACCACAATTCTGTCTCTGGCACCACCTTAACCGTGGTCTGTTTGTTCTTCTGCTGGTAATACATACTGGGCTGTTTAGAGCCAATACACAAGTTTGGCTCAGGCACACCTTTACCCTGGTCTGGCTGTTCTTCTGCAGGTCATACATACAGGGCAGTGTAGAGCCAATACACAAGTCTGGCTCAGGCACCACCTTTACCTGGTCTGTGTGTTCTTCTGCAGGTCATACATACAGGGCAGTGTAGAGTCAATACCACAAGTCTGGCTCAGGCACCACCTTACCCTGGTCTGGCTGTTCTTCTGCAGGTCATAATACAGGGCTGTGTAAGCCAATACACAAGTCTGGCTCAGGCACCACCTTTACCCTGGTCTGGCTGTTCTTCTGCAGGTCATACATACAAGGAGTGTAGATCCAATAGCACAAGTCTGGCTCAGGCACCACCTTTACCTGGTCTGGCTGTTCTTCTGCAGGTCATACATACAGGGCAGTGTAGAGCCAATACGACAAGTCTGGCTCAGACACCACCTTTACCCTGGTCTGGCTGTTCTTCTGCAGGTCATACATACAGGGCAGTGTAGTGCCAATACTACAAGTCTGGCTCCTAGTGTATGTAAACTTTTGACTTTGCAGAAAGTAATAAAAATGTCTTAAACATTTCTCTCTCTCATTCTTCTGACATTTGGCAAATATAAATAATTTTGGTTCCTAATTGACCTAAAACATGCATAGGTGTCTTTTTATATCGTGGATGTAAACTTCGGGTTTCAACTCTACCTTAATGAGTCCTAAGCAGAATGATACACCTGGAAGTAGTTGATACGTTTGCTGTAATACTGACAATCACTTCAAGATTCTCATAAGAATCTATTGTACGTCACCTCTTAGAACTCATTGCACTGCCAGGCAGCTTTCAAGTATAATACACATCCATTTTTAAATGTTTAAGAACTCACTGTGATTGATTATTAGTGTTGTTTTATATCAGTTTTATAATGAACTTGAAATGTAACGTTTATGCATTTTTTGTGTAAATAACCACATACCTATAATAACATGATTTTTTTTTTATATGAACTGTGAAAACTTGCTCCTCTCGGGCTGGGTTAGGGACAGCAGGGGCATACTTCTAGGTTAAAAGTCTTGAATGCCAAGGATTGATATGTGGTCCTGTTTTTGTACTTGTCAAAAGAGCCACATTCCTAACCATCCAAGATAGGTGGATATGGAGCCTTTTTTCATGGCTGGATCCACCCTTATTTTCTAAAATTATTTCGACGGGACCCTAAACAGGTTCTCATCGTGCAATAAAATAATGGATGCAGCCACGCTGGGCTGGGATAACTTTCTACAAAGGACTTATAGGAGAGTATGCCTCTATGGTACATCCACCATTGACTGCAGCTACAAGGAGGCAAAAAAAGATTGAAGCCATAGATATTTATAGAAAGAGTTCTATAATGAGGGGCACATATAAAAAAGACTATATTTACTATTTTGCCATAGGCAAATTTAAACTCTATCAGTTCTCTATCTATAAAACACTAAAACGTAACTTTTATTATGTATAACTCTTAACCTCTATACACACTATTTAAAAACCTGATTTCTAACCTCACCATTTAACCCTTTCTACTTCTGAAGCAAGGAATAGCTCCTTTTCTATTATCAAGTCTGGTGCAACCCCACCTACCAACAGGAAAGCCTTATATATACAGCAATTTACTGACTCCAGTAAGAGATCCCAAGCCTCCTACTTGGGCAGTCGTCCCTAATCTAATGGACACAAAACAAATAAGGCCCCCTTGTGACACCCTCTGCAGCGGGTGACACTTGTAGACAGAGGTGAGAAATCACAATTTAAAATGTCACGCCTGACCTCACCAACATGTTTCACCAGCTAAACTGGCTTCATCAGGGGTTAGAGGTCTGGTCCTATGTGGTCTAAGCTCATTTCCTTTTATATCATGTTAGGTACACAGCCCATTCAGATGCTCACCAATTAGCCATCAGAGAATACACAAAAAACACTCCCCCTTCCACTCTCCTGCACGCACACTAATAATATGTGCTGCTACTGCTGCCAGGAAACCCTGTTGGGATTAAGACCGCGATGGTCTATGGACTTTGTAGCTGAACGGCGTCCTGCCGCAACTAAACTTAAGTATCCCTAATCAATGTTTTCGTTACTGCATAAACGCCGAAGAGAGCGGATGTATGTATGCTTTTAAAGATTTATAGAATAAAGTCATATGTTTTATGAAAGACCGGATCATTCTTGATATTTGATGCACTTTGGGATTGAGAGTTCCCAAGTCCGTGCCAACAGGATACTAAGTTAACTCAAGTGGCTAGTTCTCTTATACAACTGCTACTGCTGCCACCATGCTCCCATAAACAACAATCTTCAGACAAGTTCATCATCTCCATGGCGGGCTTGCGCCCTATCTTACCATGCTGCCCGCGCCCGCGTACAGTATCAATGGACATTTCTGCCCTGACTGTGATGGACTTCCGTCCCATTTCTCTCATATTATTGCCTCTGCGTGGCTCACCTAGAACGGACTAAGCAGAATAGGTGTAAATATATAGTAAATATAGTGATCAGAAGTCACTCTCTGTTCTCTTGCGAGATTCCCATTTTTTTGGAGACTATTAGACATATAAAAAAGAGACTCTTCCCTGCAAACTGAAGGAGTCAGTAAGACCACGACTTGAGGATCTAGAGCGACATCTATGAACTCACCTGCGCCATTTTTTCGGCATAAATTATCGCTGCACTGTTCTATAGATATATGAACAGGTGTATGGCCAAACTTGGCACAGTACATTTTATTGTGCCTGGAATATGCCAAAGTTTGGTGCGAAACTGCGATAGAAAGTTTGGCATATAACACTTTCATTCATACTGTCATATTATACGCTCCTCCTATATTTATTTAGAACTGGTGTGTAGGCACCAAGTTTCATAGATGTTGCCCCTAGCCTTTACTTTGCTTTGACACTGACGTATGTCATCTTAGGCCTGGTTGACATCTGCGTTGGAGGTTCTTTTTGGAACCTCCATCTCAGAGGTGCAAACGGCCACAAAAGGATCCGTTTCACAATGGACACAATTGGGGCCCAACGGACCCCCTTGACTACAATGGGCCATTTGTATTTCTGCAATACTGTCCATTGTTTTGACGTAAAATAAGCACAACTTGCTGTACTATTTTTTCCTTCATTCCCATCAGAACCTCCAACACTGATATGAACCAAGCCTTATTTCCTATGAACGTTTTTGATATAACTAAGAAGAACTGTATAATATCAAAAACGGTCATAGTAATTTCCAATATTGAACGTTCAATGGATGCTTTTAGATGACTGAAATGTGTTATCACTAGCCCCCTAATACCTTGGAACACCTCCTTGTTTTCTACTGAACGTAAGTCATTATAGAACCCTAGGATAGTCAAAGCAGGATTAAGTAGTCCAGTGGGAGGTTCAGGTATTGTGTCTGTAAAATGGATGCTAAAATGTTCCCACAATATCAACATCAGAAACCAGTAGACCATGCTTTTGCATCATTTTTGTGTATATAATAGGAAAATAGAGCCCAAAGAGACTACATTTGCCCTACATACTCTTATGGCTTTGCTGTGGTATACATTGCGATACTGTTCTTCAGGATATTAGATACATACCACTGATGGAGGCCAAAAATGTGATGTGAAGGTGACCCAAGTGTACAAAAACATCAGGATGAACACCCAAACGCAAGATCTAACGCTATCACTTTAATTTGTTAATTAGAGGAGTCCTCCGATTGCTTCTCTCTGCGGTGTTCCGCTTCTTGTTTTGTGAAGTTCCAGATTATTGTCTGGATTATTGAGTTCTGAATTATAGAAATTTAACTGTAATTATATATTCTTACTTAATAAAAAGATGAACTAAACAACAGTTTCTTATAATTATTTATTTTTCAGATCCTTACAACACATTGCATTACAGACAACACGTAGCTGACGAGTTTATCTTCTCTGAGAGCAAACTGAAAACGTATCAGGTTTTCTGTAGAACTGAGAAAATTAAAAGATTAATTTAATTACATGTTTTTCTTGGAAGCAGAAACATCCCCTTTTTAACCTGATTTTTTACATTTGAGTTCAGTTTGTGTTCAGCTTCCAAAATAGTAATCATTTCCAAGCTCTATAGACATTACAGTATAGTAGCTTTCTATACACTTTTTTTTTACTATTAAATTCAATGCATGTATATTGAGCAAGCTCCTAAGCTCCCTTTAGTGGTGGCTGCAAGCAACCAGAATTTTATAATTTATAGGGAATGTGTCATCAAAAAATGAGTCATTGTTTAAGTCCCATTTTTATGTTAAACACATTTTTTAGGAATTTTTGGTTATCTTTTTTTTATTTTTCATATCACTTTCAATATTTTTTAATAATTCTTAAGTCTTGCAGTTTTCACTTTGGCTACTAGGCCTTGTTTGCACTGCTTTAACAGCAGTCATTACAGTAGCTTTACAGTAGCTTTATGCACATAGGAGACTTAAGACTGACTCAGTCCCTTTCACTTCTATAGGAGAGTTACCTGGGAAGAAGTCACTGTGCAGGGAGGTGAAAGGGTGAACTGTGACATCTCCTCTTGTGACTGGTGGATCCTGTGTTATCTATTCACACTGGTGTCTCCTTTCAGTTTGACCTTCTTTGTGCTGATAATGAGCAGACAACTGAGAATCTTTCAGTACAGAACAGGAAGTGTCAGACTTATTAGGCTTAGTGGGCAAAGTGAAAACTGCAGGACTTAAGAATTATTAAAAAATATTGAAAGTGATACGGAAAATTAAAAGAAATATAACCAAAAATTCTTAAAAAATGTGTTGAACATAAAAATGTGATTAAAACAATAAGTCATTTTTGATGACACATTCCCTTTAATAACTTGACAGCTCTAAATGCTGTAAAAATATATTCACCAGTAATTAGACCTATTAAGATGTAAAAAAACAAATGTTTGTTCAAGGATAGAGATGCACTTAAAGCATTATACAAATATTTGGATGGTTCCAATCTTCTGACTAACTATTTACATACACAGAATATTAAAATGTCATTGTCATGTGAAAGTGATGGTGTAAATTAAAGTTTCTTTGAATTGACCATAAAGTGTTATCCCAGCTAATATGGCATTCCAAAAGTATTGTGCAACCCTTCTGAAGAAAATATGCTTGTGACTAAATTAAAGTCTTCTTTTTTCCTTAGATCAATGGTCCTATCACATCAGGTGCCTATGCGTTAGGCACTCTGTCCACTTATTGGTTTAATCTGATCCACAGCATGACAGTTTTGTTTCTTGCAATATACTAAATTCTGCTATCTATATAGCTCTGTGAAATAATGCAAATTAAACATATACATTTACATATATTAATAAATATATCATTATTATTTACATTCTGGATAATGGGGATGATATATAAAACCTATTGCCAATTGTAACCGGAGCTGATCACATCATCGCTATTTTCATATATCTCCCCCATTATGTATGCAAATGCCATTCTCCATCTATCTCTGTAAATGTCTATCAATCCTGATGGCATGAGGCAGCTAATACAAGTTTGCCCCAGTTGAGCTTACATATTTATGTTGGCAATAGATGCCAGCATGCAAACACATATCAGAAATAGTATCTGGGGGTTCTCGGTAGCATGCCCATTTGTGTCTACTTATGTCAATGTTAAGAATGCCCTGTATTACTAAATACAGTAATATAGTATGATGTTTAGACGTTTAGTCTCATAGCTACATGCTATGTCCTATATATAGACAATTCTATAGTCACCTCTCTTTATTGTAAAGGATTGAGTGGCGTTAATCTACGACAATAAGCATGTGAGCATTAACTAATAGGTGCTCCAGTTGTGACCAGTTTGTAGTAGGCGCCTTTCTTCTCCATTAGTTCATCATGTGCTCCTTTCTCAATGACAATTCCTTGAGACATGACGGCGATGATATCTGAGTTTTGAATAGTTGACAGTCGATGGGCAATGACTATACATGTACGTCCTTCCCTTGCACGGTCTAGGGCTGCTTGCACCGTCTAGAAACAGAACGAATAGAAGATGTATTAGTGTGGAGCTGAAAGTTTTGTAAGGTGTAAAGATTTGGACTAAATTCTATAATGGACAGTAAGAGGTGGCTTCCTTTAAAAGTGTAACTAGCAACAAGAAGACTGAAACACATTTGCATTTTAAAACTTTGTGCTTTTACTTAACGTGCGGAATAACAATTATGGCTGTATGCCGTTGTATTCCAAATCATCGTTCTAGAAGCAGTTTAAAAGTCAGTACTTAGCTGTGGTTGTTTTCCTTACAGTCCAAAGGTTTCACTTTTCACTTTTCAGTGGCATGCAATCTCTTATTCGAGCTGACTAGTAATGAGCAAGGCGCTGCAACGTTTCGGAATATCACATTCCTTCCTCAGGCATGTAAGGAAAACAACTACAGCTAAGTACTGACTTTTAAACTGCTTGTAGAACGAGGATTTGGAATACAAGGGCATACAGCCATAATTGTTATTCCGTACGTTAAGTAAAAGCACAAAGTTTTTAAAATGCAAATGTGTTTTCAGTCTTCTTGTTGCTAGTTGTACTGCATTAAAAGGAGAAGAGAAAACTCCGGATGTATGACTGAACAAAGTGTCAGTACTAAAAAAATATATACAGCACTCAAAATGTATACAGGCTTCCTTTAAAAGTGTTCCAACACAGGGTTGTGACCACGGTTGGGTAAAAGGTAGACGAACACCTAGAGCACCACTTCATCCTAGGCTGAAAATGGGGTGCAAGGAGGAATGGAGGTATTTTCCATAAAGGAGGGGGGCCTTATTTGCCTTGGGCATCAGAATACCTTGTCCCAGTCCTGTTCCCACCTCATACATTTTCCACTTACTGCATCTAGAAAGCCTAATCAGGTTGGTCCCTAATTCTAATACCACTCTGTGGGGCAAAGCCACCATTTTTTCAGGGCTGGGATCCATTCATACTGATTATAAGGGTCTCATGCAGCCAGGTGGGAGGAGTGCACAGCTAAAATGGAGGCAGCCACTTCTCCGAATACACCACACAATGTACTGTATATATTGGTAGGATATGTCATAAATTTTTAATAGATGCAGGTCCCACAACTGACTGTACGCGGAACTCCTGTAGAACCAAATGGTGAGTACTGCACAAGTGCGACCTTATCTCCAAATTTCTGGGGCCCATTCTCAAGAGAGGTGTTGGTTCTTGAGGTGAGACCCAAACCTATCAAATATTTATGGCATATTCTATCCGTATGCCACAAATATCAACACCGCCTTCCAAATTATTATACAAATTTAATTTAAGTGTCATAAAAATGTAATTTTTTGCATTTCAATTAAACCAATGGATAGTATTGTGTGCCGGGGCTCCTTGGATCACTGAAATCCATCTGAAACACCTATGATACATAGTTTGCATAGTATGCCCAATTAAAGGAAACCTACTGAAGATGGATGTTCCACATTATTAAGCAGCCACAGGTTTCTAGCATTATGGAAGAGAAAAGGGCCAAATAGGGAAATGCCTTGGACATGATATGAAAACATTAGATATTTCACAAAAACTTAAGCGTGATCTTTGTACTGTCAAGAGATTTGTGGCTGATTCCAAACACAGACGAGTTTGTCCAGATAAAGGCAGAGTGAGGAAGGTTTCTGCCAGACAAATGTGTTAGATTAGGAAAGTAGCTGCCCAAAAACCATTTCAAATCAGCAAACGGGTATTTGAAGCTGCTGGTGCCACAGGATTACCGCGAACCTCAAGGTATAGGATTCTCCAGAGTCTTGCAGTTGTCCATAAACCTACTATTAGACCACCCCTAACCAGTGCTCACAAGCAGAAATGGTTACAGTGGACCCTCACATATATAAAGACTGATTCTGAAACAGTCTTGTTTACCGATGAGTGCAGTGCAACACTGGATGGTCCAGATGGGAGGAGGAGTGGAGGGTTGCTGGATAGACGAAAATAAAGATTTTCCAGCGTCTCCAGTAAAATAAAATCCACAATGTATTGAATTGCAGCAGAAAGAACCATAAACCAGAAGCAAACTGACGCATTTCAGTTCAGACAGACCCTTAGGCGTAGT
Organism: Phyllomedusa bahiana; assembly: GCA_025379985.1. Taxonomy (NCBI): domain Eukaryota; kingdom Metazoa; phylum Chordata; class Amphibia; order Anura; family Hylidae; genus Phyllomedusa; species Phyllomedusa bahiana. The sequence continues at coordinate 86,762 of JAODAL010009995.1, forward strand.
AAGACTAAAGGTCTCTCTGTATGACCTGAAACGCATTAGTTTGCTTCTGGTTTTATGGTTCTTTCTGCTACAATTAAACATATTGTGGATTTTATTTTGCTGGAGACACCAGACAATCTTTCTTTTTATGTATCTTCACTGCAGTGATCCGTGTGGTCCATGCAACTCCTGCACTTCGGGTGAGCTGGCTCTTTTGTTTTTCTTTGCTTATCAGTTGGTGGATAGGCACCATGCCCCAGCAAGGCTGCGACATCAACAAGGAGGGGGCAAGTCATGTTTTGGTCCAGAAACATGGGATGCGAGATGGTAAGCCCCTTTAGGGTCCCTGAAGATGTGAAAATGACCTCTGCGAAGTACAATGAGTTTCTGCTGATCACTATCTTCCATGGTACAAAAAGTAGAACCGCATCTTCCATAGCAAAATCTTCATGCAGGACAATGCTACAAAGAAGACCTCCGAGTCATTGACTGCTATGGGCATAAAGGGACAGAAACTCATGGTGTGGCCACCATCCTCCTCAGACCTCAACCCAACTGAGAACCTTTGGAGTATCCTCAGGCAAAAGACCTGAGGGTGGGAGGCAGTTAACATCAAAACAGCAGTTCTGGAAGGCTATCCTGACATCCAGCAAAGAAATTAAAGCATAAAGTCACCAGTTCAATGGATGCAAGAATTGTGAAGGTGATGTAAAAGTCGGGCTCCTATGTTAACATGTAACTTGGCGTGTTACAATGTTTTTGATTAAAATAGCTTTTGATTTCAGTAAATGTGACCTCTTAATGCTGCAAATTCCAATCATGACCATTTTCAATTTTTTACAACCTGGAACAGGTTTTGTAACTCTGTTGTGCAGAATAATTTGGAGGAGTGCAGTTTGAGTCTTTTGATTTTGTACAATAATTTGATGATTTGAACATCATTCTGACATTAGCATCAATCAATTAGGTCAATCAGAGAACAATATAATTTGCATAATAACTTGGAACACGGTGAAAGATGGGAACACCCCTTGACATTTCCCTCTTAGAGGATTTGCTTTGGACATTTTTTTGGAAGGGTCTCCTGACAATCAGCTTTCATCTGCAGAGTAACAGAATTTTAGATGTTTGAGATTGCTGTAGCACCACTACCGGTGAAATGAAGCATTACACAGCTCCTATTGAAATTGACTGCTGCTTCCTCTATGGTTTGTATATATGGGATAATGTATTTAAAGCAGTTACCTTCTCACTCTCTGTATCAAGTGCTGATGTAGCTTCATCAAGTAGAAGGATTTTAGGATCCCGGATGATGGCTCTGGCAATGGCGATACGCTGCTTTTGACCACGAGAGAGCTGAGATCCATGAGCTCCCACATTGGTGTCATATTTCTGTAAGAAACACCATATCATTATATGAACAATGTCCAGGATATAGAAAGGTTAATAATAAGTTATTGCTTATTAGTCAAAACCTCATCTAAGAAGAAAGGCAGTGAGCTAAGACTTTAGAATAAATTACAGAGGAAAATTATTCATTTTTAATAACTTAGACATTTCAACAAAATCTCTTTAAAAGAATTCTCAATGTACAAGACTTAATTAATAGAGGAGGCAGTTACGACACCTTTTACCAGATAAGATTTCCTAAAGGTATTTTCCAGAACTTAAATATTGAAAGGGTATTCCCACTCCCGGCTTGGCCTATGCCATCTGTAGGTAAAGTATGCATGCGCAGTTCTCTTACTGCCTCAAAGTCCATTTCCTCGACTCATTGGGAAGAGATCCACATGTGAGGACAGCTTTACATTCTCTGTGGCCTCTACAGACAAACCCGGCAGTTATGTGATGGGAATACAATTTTAATGGCCTTTCCTTGGGATAGGCTATAAGTGTTTGATTGGTGGAGTTCTGACCCTTATTAATCATAAAAGTGAAGGGGAGCAAAATGGCCCTTTCATTCAGAGAACATGATTGCTGTGTTCACAATAATCTTGGAAGTTCTCACTATTAATGGGTAATTCAAATTGCATTTGGGAACTAACAGGATATTTATGAAGCACCTAAACCTTTTTTTCCAACAGTGTCAGAAATGTGGTAGGCTCCACAATTTGCCTACTGTGACTCCCTCAAAAAGCATCAAAAACAGGTTTCACTTGACCTTGTTTTAAGGCACTGGCAGATTTACCCATAGCGTGTCAACGACTCCATTTTTAATGTTTTTTTTGCTTTTGTTTTAATAATATTTATTATTTTTTATCTCGTTTTAGACAATGGTTGTTAATCCTATTCTTATTATGCTATGATTGTTTTTATCTAGTATTTGCTTCCATTGAATTTAAGGAAAACCCTTAAGTAATCACAACAAAAAATACTTTTCTATGTTTAATTTTTTCCTAGGTACTACAATAGTTTGGTATGGACTCGCTATACAACTCAACTATTCTGGCTCTGTATGTCTGCTTCTTGAAAGTCAGAACTTTTTATTGTTGCCTATGTGAGGCTTGTTTTTGCAGGATGAGTTACATTTTTTTATTTGCATCATTTTAGGTTACATATATGTAATTTATTAAACATCTTTAATGTATTTTAAAGAGTTTGGGGCGGAAGCAGCAGTTCTGCCCTTCTTCTTTGGGTTTTGTTTTTACTACATTCACCGTGCAATAGTAATGACATGATAGCTGTATCCTGTGGGTTGTTACAATTACAACAAAACTGTATAATCCGTATCTACTTTTTATGCTTTTTTTACTTTTGCACAATAGAAACAGTTAAAACAGTTTGCACAATAAAAACAAAGCAATTTGTTTTTGTGTTTCTGCATTCAACCCTAACTTTTTTATACTATTTTTCTATCAATGAAGAATTGTTGTTTGTAGGACAACTTGTGGCTTTTATTATTCCCATTTTATGGTGCATGGAACTTTCTGATCGTGCTTTATTCTGTTTTAAAGGCAAACATGAAAACAAAAACCAGCACTTTGCCATCATTTTTAGCTTTTTTTGTTGACCATTGTGCAGAATGATTCATGTGTTAATTTTATCACATGAGTTTTTACAAATGTAGCACTGCCAATTATGTATAGAGTTTTGTTTAATTTTTTAAAGTGTTTTTTACTCCCAGTAGAGCCCATAGTCTTGAGATCCTTTGATCACTTTTATAATTCATTGCAATACTTCTTTATGTTGTACTGGCAGGCAGCCTATTAGTCCCTACTCTAGCAAGGTCGTATATGCTAACCTATTGGTATTGGCCTTTTGTTCCAATGTAGTGGCAGACCATTGTTTAACCACTGAAATGCAGAAGTCTGTATTGACCATGGCATCTCAAGGGGTTATACAGTCAGAAGTTACCTCCAGTTGAAAATATTGGAGCAAGGGGCTGGCACACCACCTGTGCCTGCAGCATCAATTATAAGGGTGGGAAGGCTTTGAGCAAATGATTAGAGGAATAAAAATATCCTTGACCACCACCATTCATTGAATAATCCTGATTTGCCCTGGAACCTTCACCATTTGTGGTCTTACGGAGCAACCACTACCCACAATTTAAAAATAATTTTTAAAAAAGGGTGCTACCTACACCAGCACCACTTTGACCCAAATTAGTTTTTTACTGCACTGTTTCAGTGTTGGAGGTCAGTGTACATACCACTTTGTATGTCATGGGGAATAGGATGTAGTAATACATCCTATTTTTATAACATGAATAATAGTTATGAGAAATACAATTACTTATAGAGCCTCTGTTTTCTTTCTTCTAAAACATAGGGAGAGGCTCCCACCTAGAAAAAAGAGTGTTTCCACTACCTACTACCCCTGTTTCCCCGAAAATAAGACAGTGTTTTATATTAATTTTTGCTCCTAAAGACGAGCTAAGACTTATTTTTAGGGGATGATTTTTTTCTATGAACAAGAATTCATATTTATTGTTGAACAAAACATCAACATGTATTAATATACTGTAGTGATTTCATCATAAACATCAGCATAAGCAGCCAAACTCTGAATTGCATAAATAAATGCACTATGTCTTATTTTCGGGGGTGTCTTATTTTTGGGGAAACAGGGTATTTGTTTGTCTACATCCAATCGTTTGCATTTTACCACAGTGGTATGGAATGTCTCCAAATATGCAGGTACATTAAATTTATTGTGATTATTACATGGGCAGCAAAATGCAAATGCAGAAAATACTCACATCGGGTAGACCCATAACAAAGTCATGTAGTTGTGCTTTCTTTGCTGCCTCTATGACTTGGTCCATAGTTAGTTTCTTGGAGTTATCACCATATTTGATGTTGTCAGCAATACTGCAGTCAAATAACACCGGCTCCTGAGACACAATTCCAATCTTAGATCTCAGAAATGAAACATTGATGTTCTTGGAGTTATGGCCGTCTATAAGATATATAAGAAAAACATAAAAGAAAGTGAGAACGATAGAAGACCCAGGAGAGATTTTACCCAACACATGTTCTTACTTGTAATACAGCAATGTGCACCAGCAAAATTAAATAGGGTAAAAAAAATCTTATAAAGTTGAAAATGTTCCCATTAAACAACAGATAATTATGTCTAGAGAGAACAAGACCTCCTTTCAGTTGATACTAAGATTTCCATCACATCAGTTACATGATATTGAGGACCAAATCAAACCAAACATTGGTAATATACTGGTTTACATTATTGTATTCATTCATTTTATAGCATAAATTGCAAAACTATGTCCTAATATGTCATCTGCCTTGGTGTAGATGTAATAAGTATACATGAATCTGATAATCTCCGAGATTATCACCGATGGTATTTTAAAGCAAAGTGCAATTTGCTGCTAGATATCACAGGTAATAGAATTTAGTTATCACAACTACTAAGTTTAGTACATGTTTGCGAATGAACTAAGTTTGCTTGATTAACCACAAATAGGCTTACATAGCTACAGCTTGCATCTACCATCTACTTTGACCAAGTCAGAAATTATAGCTTCCAGGCAGGTGTAAATTGGCCCCATGTGCTTCCTTACAGGTGCAGGTTGGTCTTAAAGGGGTTGTCTCACTACAAAGAATAGCTTTCAAAATGTAGGGAACACTAAATTAAGTTTTTTTTCCAAATATATTGCTTTGTTCATCTATTTTTGTTAAGGAGCTATAAGTGATTTTATCACCTTCTGTGCTCTCTCTGCTTCCCTCAAGTGACCGACCTGTGTACATTCCCCCCCCCCTGCTGTTTGTTCTGATAGCAGGGAGTGACTTCATCACACAGGTCCTGGCCAGCAGTGTGAAAGCTTGTGTGTTATCAGACAAAAGACTAATTACTCTGCTGTTTACATTAGCTCAGAAGCTTCTCTGGACCTCAGAGAAGGTAATTTAAACTGATAAATAGAGAAGTCTGAATACACTGAGCTCATATGCTAATTACAGACAGCTTGACCAGGAAGTGACAGAGAAAAGCAGCATTATTTCATTCATGCATCCAATTATGAGATGAGTCAACCCCTTTAAGTGCTTCTGTGCAGGTGAAAATTGACCCTCTCGAAACATCTGACTTAGTTAGGAGGAGATAGACCACAACTAGGTCATTTTGTTGAAGCTTCCCCCAGTTCCACAACCATTATCTTGAAAGGCAAATAAGGCTTTTATTGGTAGATAAATAGATAGATAGATAGATAGAAAGATAGATATAAATAGGTATAATTTATTGATTATTTTTTACAACTGTTTGGGGGTAAATACAAAAACAAAAGGAATTCAACCATCATTTCTATTGAAAAATGGATGGAAGAGGTTTTTTTTTTTGTGTGTGTGTGGATACTCTCTTTTTAATGAACTTATTGTAACTTTATTGTCCTTTATATGCATAACATTCTTTCCACAGCATCATTGCCTGTCAGTGTAGAAGTGAACTGAAATGCGCAGATTTTTTAAGAAATTTATATAATTGTCTTGCAAAAGTCCATGTGCTTTTCTCAACAAAAACGCAATTCTTATAACTGGAATTGATTCACTAGTAGAAATTTCTATAACAATCTGCAGTTTGTGAATATGTAATACAATAGGTAGAAGCTTACATACCTGATGGCTTTTTGCGAGGCTCCTGTTTGCCAAAGTGACCCATTGGCGCCCCATGCCATGACTGTGGCCACATGCCTCCTCTTCTTGCGGCTATTGAAGAGTGTATGAATCATGCAATTCTTTTTGGAGACTGAATATATGAGCTCTCGAAAGCTTACTATTAAATATCCTCAGCCTCCAAAAGGTATCAGATGATTTCTCCACTCTTCTTCTACTTTTTTTGGCTAACACAATACAAAACTATACTACTGTGGCTATTAAAACATCAGAAGTCCAGCTATCAGTCATATTGTAATCACCATGATGAACATGTTCAGCATTGTGCCTTTACTTTAAACAGATGGGAGACATGGAATAGTAAGGGTACTGTATGTTCACATGGTGTAATTGCGGCACGCATTTCGCACGTATTTGTGTTTAATATGTGGCAAGGTGCACGGCGCAAATATAGTAACCCATAGCTTTCATAGAGAACTATGGATTACGCTTCGTCTCCCCGCGTGTACAATACGATCGTATTGTACACGCGGGGAGATAAGCGACATGTCAATTATTTGTGGCAATTACACGCCGCGAGTAATGCATGTCAATGGGGCCGGCGGGCTGCCGGCTCCCCCGTGCTTCGGGAGTACACGCTGATCAGCGCGACTCCCAAATCACCTGCCGTATTGTACGTGCTGAAATTACGCCATGTGAACATACCCTAAGTAATTAAGTACAAATAAAAATGCATTTTGAAATATCTTTTATGAAATCTCACAAGTAATTCTATTTAGATGCACTGTGAGTCTTAGCTGTGTGCGCATTGTTTATCTTGCTGTGATGATCGTTAATAAGCTCCGTAATCTTTTATGATCCACAAGTTTTATTCATCGCTGTGGTCCTAAAGTTGGAGATGAGATAAAGATATAATGCAATACTTACGACTTTGCCCTTGTCTGGATCATAAAACCGCTCGAGAAGCTGCACACTTGTACTCTTTCCACATCCACTGCTTCCTACAAACGCAAGGGTCTGTCCTGGCTTCACTGAAACTTTCTGGCCGTTCAGCACTTGGATATGGGGACGATTGGGGTATGTGAACTTGCATTATTTAAAGTCATTGCTTCCTTTAAAGTCGTTCTGAGGAAATACCAATAAAAGTTACAATTTGTAATTTTTTTTTACAAGACCAGTGTAGCCCAACATTGCTATTTTTAAGGCTGCTTGTACATGGGTCAAATTTGAAGGACCAATTGACTTATTGCAGGTCAATTAGCACACTTTAGAAGGGGCATTCACACTGCTTAATTTTTTGCATAGCTCCTATTAACGTACGATTGTTTGTACGGCCGTTTACTTTAATTATGCTTTAGCAGCGCAACCTCAGCTTACATGGAGAGAGTTGCTTCCGACAAACGAAGATTTTATGTGCTGCGAGACTAATGACATTAAAGGTATAGTAGCATTTCTTATTGTTATTATTATATAGGGGGAAAAAAACTTGAAAAGGACTTTTCTACTTTGACACCTTTGATTGTCTAAATTTCTGTGCAGATCACTTCTTAGTATACATTTGTAATGCAAATTAAACCTTTTCATTTTCAGATGGAAAACTCCAAATCCCCTGCTTCCCTGCAGCCACCACCAAGGGGACCTAAGCACTAGAAACCAAAAACACAAGCAATGGTGTAATGGGTCTAAACAGGCACCATACATTAGATAAATATCATACAAAGTTACTGGGTGCAAGACCGATAACAATAAATTAATACCATATATCAAGGATAGTACACACCCCACAGCTGAAATCCTTAGGTACCTGACTGTAGCTTAGATCATGCTCCGGACACCGTAGGCAGAAACCGGTTGAACGGCAAAAATGCTTTGAATCCAAGGAAGGAAACATCTCCAGCGGGATAAAAAAAAACAGCTACTTTATTAGAAAATACATCCACCACAGAAGAGAGAGGCAAAAGATGCCACGCTTATGCATTTCAGACAAAGTCCTTGCTCACAGCTCTATACAGGAGAGCATAGGTCACATGAGAGGCTATGCAAAATGTCGCGGGTGGTCCCGCTCCTCGGCCCGCGGACGCACCCGTGTCTGCCCTCCCGGGTGTTTGCCGGCGTCGGGTGGCGCCGCTGGCCGCGGGACGAACGGTGGGTCCGCAGCACTCACAGACTCACCTGACCTCGTTCCTGTCGCGTCCGCACCCTCTGCAGGCTGAGGCGCGCGTGCCCGTTCCCTAAGGCGCGCGCGAGCTCATTCTCGGAAATTTAAAGGGCGAGCGCCCCGGTAATTGGCTAATTGCCGGGCGCTTCCCCTATTTAAGGTTACGCTCCACAATCACTCCTTGCTGGATCTATGTTGCCTCGTACCTTAGTAAAAGCGTTTCCAAAGTGTATTCTCGCCTTACTGTGTACCAGACCTCTTGCTACATTTCTCGACTCTGAACCTCTGCCGCCCGCCCTGACCTTCCTGCCTGTCCACGACCACGAACCGTTGCCGCCAGCCCTGACCTTACTGCCTGCCCACGACTACGATTCTCGGACTACGACTCTGTACCATGCTGCACCTCGGCCGCCATCGCAAGCAAGTCACGTCAGGGGTAGCGACCTGGTAGCCTCACGCCGCAGCAAGTCCATCCCGCTTTGCGGCGGGCTCTGGTGAATACCGGGGGCTACTTAGACTCCGCTCCCTGGCGTGGCTTAGCTATCATCGCTTGCGGTGGTCCAGAGGATCCACTACCCAGCCGTTACAGTTAGATCCAGCCATGGATCCCGCCAAGGTGCCCCTGCCAAGTCTAGCGGATCTCACGAACATTGTCGCCCAACAGTCGCAGCAGATCATGCAACAAGCACAGCAATTGGGTCAGCTGTCCGCCATGATGCGCCAATTCCTGGCCTCCCAGCAGCAGCAACCTGCCTCTTCGCCGGTGGTTCCATCTCCTCCTGCCGTCCCGCTGGCAACCGTGGGTCCGAAGCTTCGCCTTCCTCTACCTTCCAAGTTCGACGGGGACTCGAAGCTCTGCAGAGGCTTCATTACGCAGTGCTCCATGCACGTGGAGCTGATGGCCGATCAGTTTCCCACTGAAAGGGCGAAGGTGGCGTTTGTGGTGAGTCTGCTATCCGGAAAGGACCCTGCCTGGGCGACACCCCTTTGGGACCGGAATGACCCTGTGACCGCAGACCTACAGGCCTTCCTCTCTGAATTCCGCAGCGTTTTCGAGGAGCCGCTGCGAGCATCTTCTGCGGAGACGGCGCTATTGAACCTACGCCAAGGGGACTCCTCCGTAGGAGACTATGCGGTCCAGTTCCGCACCCTAGCCTCCGAGATGTCGTGGAACGACGCCGCTCTCTGCGCCACATTCAAGAATGGCCTGTTGAGCAGAGTAAAAGACGCACTTGCAGCAAGAGACCTCCCATCTTCTTTGTGCGAACTTATCCATCTGGCCACGCGCATAGACATGCGTTTCACGGAGAGACAGCAGGAGCTCCGCCAGGAGCGTGACTCGGCACAACCTCGCCATCTACCTCGGTTGGCCCCCGTGTTCCAAAGGTCTCCGCTGCCTCCTCCACAGTTTTCCACCGAGGAACCCATGCAGGTGGCCCGGGCCCACTTGTCGGAGGAAGAGCTGTCCCGTCGCCAGATGGAGAACCTCTGCCTCTACTGCGCCAGACCGGACCATTTCCGAAGACTGTCCGCAGCGTCCTCAAGCGGTTGGAAACGCACCGCACCTATGTGCCGTAGGAGAGGCGTCCTAGAGTGCTCAGTCTTCCACTCCACGCTCTGATGTTGCCAGAGCAGGTAACTGACGGATGCCTGTCTATCGTTCCCCGGGTCTCTGCCTTCCTGGACTCGGCTCCGCCGGGAACTTTATTCACTCCTCCCTGGTGTACGCATCGCATGCCAGTAACCCGCCTGGAAAAGCCGTTGCTTGTAATCTCAACCATCAGTTGGGAGCTTCTCAGCGACCCTTTCAGTTCATCACCCCCAGCCTGTGACTCCTCCGTGGGTAGAGGTCCTACATACAGAAAGATCTCCTTCATGTCCTTCCTCGCGCTTCTTCCGCGATCCTGTTGGGGCTACCCTGGCTGCAACGTCATGCCCTAAGCTTGATTGGCAGACAGGCGAAGTCTGTGTTGGGGGATCGGAGTGCCAGGATCTCTGCTTGTTGGCACCACTCCCGGTGTCCAGCTCTCCTCCCCAGGATCTTCCATCAGTCTTACAAGGTCTGCCAGCGAAGTACCAGGATATTGGAGATGTATTCTCGGAGAAACAGCTGAGAATCTACCGCCTCCATCGGCCGTATGATTGCCCATATTGACCTCCTTCTGAACCAGTCCCCCCTCGGGGTGTGGTCCTATACCCTCTGTCTGTGCTCGAGACCCAGGCCATGTTGGGCCTATATTCAGGAATTTGTCCGAAGGTTTTTTATACGTCAAGTCCTCCTCGCCCCGCCGGGGCTGGCTTCTTCTTCGTTCAGAAAAAAGACGGTTCACTTACATCCTTGTATTGACTACAAGAGGGCTAAAACAAGATCACGGTGAATATCGCTACCCTCTACCCCTGATCTCTGAGCAGTCTGATCAGCCCGTGGAGCCAAGGTCTTTTACCAAATTAGACCTACGGGAGCCTATAACCTCATCAAATTCGCGAAGGGATGATGGAAAACGCTTTCAACACACGGGACGGCATTTGAGTATCTCGTATTACCCTTCCGACTATGCAACGCCCCAGCCGTATGTCAGAGTTCGTCAATGTCGTTTTTCGGTACTTGCTGTACACCTCGTCATTGTATAACTTTACGATATCCTGATATTTTACCCCTGACATATCCAGACCCATCGGGTACAAGTAATGCCAGATCCTTCGATGCCTGCGGGGCCAATCGCTGTATGCCAACTGAGAAGTGTCGGTTCCACCAGGCCACCTTCCTTTCCTTGGGTACATAGTTGCCGATCGAGGTCTGCAGATGGACCCGCAGCAAAACTCTCTGCGATCGGCAGTGGCCACAGACCTGTCGGTCCTACGGCGATTCAACGCTTCCCGAGGATTCGCCAACTACACCCCGCATTTCATTCCCACTCTCTATGCTGGTCTCCCATCGTGGCTCTCCACGCCGTAAGAAAGCTAACCCAAGATGTTGGCCCTCCGTCTCCGAGAAGCATTCCTCACCACTAAGACAAAGCATCTCCCTCCACACCTATTTTGGTCCGTCCAGATCCAGAGAGACCCTTACAGTCTAGAGGGATGCCTCTTCTGTTGAGCCGGGGCGGCTCCCTGACCCAGAAGGGCGCCTAAAGGCAAACGTCACATGCGGGTTTTTTTTCGAAGCACCTTCCCTCGGCAGAACGTAATTAAGCCATTGAAGATCGGGAACTGTTGGCCATAAAACTCCCTGGAAGAGGTGGGCGACATCTTTTGGAGGGAGCTCAGCACCCCGTTTATGTCTTCACAGACCATAAGAATCTCCAATACCTCCAGACTGCTCAGGTTTAAACCCCTCGCCAGGCCCGTGGTCTCTATTTATTCTCACGCTTTGATTCAAAGATACACTTTTCCACCCGCCGTGAAAAATGGTCAAGGCAGAGCCCTCTCCTGGGGGTCTAGACATTACCGGGAGTGAACCTGGTGTCTCAGCACAGTCATAAGTCCTGAACGCGTGATTCCATGGCGGCTCCTGTTGGATTATCGTAACGTTCCACCGGGCAGAACCTATGTGCTCCCGCGCTCAGGAGGAGGATTCGGGTTGGGGCATATTTCTCTCTGGCCGGCCACCCCCGCGAACAGGAAATCCTACGTCCTCATCTCGCACACTATACTGGTACCAACCCTGCTCCATGATGTCAAGGACTCTCCTGCACCACGTGTGCCCGAAACAGGTTCCGTCGCCACAGCCCGCCTGCCTCTTAGTCCCTCTGTCCTTGTTAAGACGGAGTCTTCCATGGGACACACATAGCATGGATCTTTATATCACGGACCTTTCCTCGGAAACTCGTTCATCTGGGTGGTCACTGACCGATTTTCAAGATGTGCCACTTTGTGCCGCTTCCTGTCCTCCCTTCGCTCCCCAATTGGCGGGCACTCTTCCATCACATTTTTGCGCCTGCATCGTTTACCTCTCCACATCGTCTCCATCGAGGCGTCCAATTTGTCCTCTATTTCTGGTGTGCCTGGTTCACCATTTGCAAATCAAGTAGATTTCTCTTCCGCATATCAACCCCAGACAAATGGGCAGTTGGAGAGGGTAAACCAGATCTTGGGGAGTATCTATACGGCACTGTCGAGGTCCGGACGTCAGGACAACTGGTCCAATGCTTCCTTGGCCGAGGTTCTCATATGAATCATAGGGACTCCGACTCAACTGGCTGTTCTCCAGTCCTTGTGGTCTATGGCCCTCCCCTTGGCTTCTTGCCTCCGAGATTCCTGCCGTGGACAACCAGGTTCAGGATATCGGGGCCATTTGTCGAGAGAACCCGACAACCTTACACCAGCCTTCAAGACCCGCTGAAGACCCAAGCTGACAAGAGAAGAAGAACTACCCCATCGTTCCTTCCAGAGGATAAAGTTTGGCTTCCTCCTCCAGATACATTATACTCCTCAAGATCCCTAGGCTATTAATTGGTCCCATGCGGTTTCTGGACCCTTCAGAAGTACAGCCGGCAACTGAACCCGGTGGGTCTAGAGATGGCGAATTTAACGAAAATTCTTCGTTCACTTCGCCGATTTCTCGCAAAAAATAACTTCGTTCCGAATTACTTCGGACGAATCACGTTAAAAAACACCTATTTCCAGCAGCATAGAGCCTTCAGGGTGCTGTAAACGTTGTGCCATGCTTAAATATGCAGATGGACTGGTTTTGGTCTTCATAAATGTTTTGGTTTTAGTAGACATGCATATGACGTCCGCCGCTCTTGAATCGCTGCACTATAAAATTCCCTGGGCAACTAAGAGTGCAAAACTGACCAAAAAAGAAGGGGGAATGTAGCCTATAAAGTCATGGGCAGCAACATCTGGAAAAAAACAAACTGAGGGCTCAGGTGGCACATCAGTGACAGAGTGTGGATGTGATGGCGCAGCCACAACAGCATGAGTCACGACAGTGGCAACAATGATATTCTGGTGGTGCAATAACAGGAGTATGGCCACACAGTGGCCACAATTGCACAGTGGTAGGTTACGGCAGCAGCCACAGCAAGCAGCATGAGGACAGACAGTGGCACAATGACAGAGTTGTAGGTCCGGCATCAGCCCACACACAGCATGAGGTCAGACAGTGTGGCAACAATGACAGTGTGTAGGTCACGCAGAAAGCCACAGCAGCAGCTTGAGGTCAGACCAGTGGCACAATGACACAGGTGTAGGTCATGTCAGCAGCCAGAGCAGCAAGCATGAGTTCAGACAGTGGCACAATGACACAGTGTGTAGGTCACTGCAGCAGCCACAGCAGCAGCATGAGTCAGACATCGCACAATGAAATTCTGGAGGTGGCAGAAATAGGATTAGGCCACAGAGTTGGGACAATGACACAGAGTGGAAGGTCTCGGCATCAGCCACAGCAGCACATGAGGTCAGACCGTGGCACAATGACATTCTGGAGGTGGTAACAAAGGAGTAGGCCACAGAGTGGGACAATGACACAGTAAGGAGGTCATGGCAGAAGCCACAGCACAGCATGAGTCAAAAGTGGCACAATGATCATTCTGGAGTGGAAAAAACAGAGTAGGGCACAGAATGGGACAATTACACAGTGTGTAGGACACGGCATCAGCCACAGCAGAGAGCATGAGGTCGGACTGTGGCACAATGACAGTGTGTAGGTCACAGCAGCAGCACATCCAGCAGCATGAGTTCAACGTGGCACAATGACAGAGTGTGTTGGCCGCGCAGCAGCCACAGCAGCAAGCATGAGTCAGACTGTGCACAATGACATTCTGAGTTGGCAAAAACAGGAGTAGGCCACAGAGTGGAACAATGACAAGAGAGTGGAGGTGACGGCGGCAGGAGCAACAGCATGAGGTCAGAGAGTGGCACAGTGACACAGTGTGGAGTCACGGCAGCACCACAGCACAGCATGAAGTCAGACAGACACAATACAGAGTGGTGGAGGTGGGTGGCAATACAGTCCCAGGAAAAGATAGGTTGGTGGCAGATGGAGAAACAGTCCATCAGATGTGTGGCACAGGCGGGTGGCGGCATCAGAATAGTGGCTGAGGCAGTAGTTTGAACCCAGAACTCATTTTCTCATCAGTTTGGGTAAGTGTCATGGCTGATGTAGTCTGACGCCTAAGGCATTGGAGTGTGGAAATCCTGGCCGATCCTAACGCCTGATTCACTTGAACCAAAGTCAGTCGTTGCACATTTCACCGTGGACCAAGCGGTTCTCCTTGGGTAACGATGGCCCCCTGCACTGAACCCACACCGCTCCTGGATGCCACACTACTGGTCGGTAGCAGGACAGCTTCTCCGCCACTGAAAACTCGCAAGTTGCGGCCACACATCCAGTTTGGCTGCCCAGTAGTCCAGTGGATCTTCTAACTGGGGTGGCAGAGTTGCCTTTCCAAGTATGCCACCACCTTTGGTTCCAGGGTCTGCTCCAGGTCCTAGCTGCTGCTGCTGGCGACTGCCCTCCTCACTAGGCGGGTGAATGAACTGCTCATCAGTGACTCCAGACTTAGGATACTGCTTTCGACCCCACACCTTCCCCGCAGCCGCGGCAGTAGTACGTGAGCGCTGAGAACCCCCCCGGTCAGACCTGTCAGAGGAGGGATGATGCCGCACTTAGCAGCGGCCAACTGACTAAAGGAGGATTTCCCTATAGTATTTGAAGTTTTTCCTCCTCTCAATAGCTGGGAAAAAGGCAGCCCATTTGGAGAACCGGTAGCAGGGTCCATTAGGTTGGGAGAGCCAAAGTCATCCCCTCCTGCCGATGCTTCTATTCGGCTGTCACAGCCAGGCAAATCAGCAAACTGCGGGCCATCTGCACAAGTGACAAACCGAGGGCCTCCCTGCCACCATCAATCTCCACTGTATACTACTGCCCCGGTGCTTGCGGTGCTGCTTCGTCTTCCTCATCACCATCTACACCTCCTCCAGCTGCTCCTGCTCCTCCTCCTCTTGTCACCTGGGTAGAAAATCCACTCATTTCACCAGTCAATGCTCTGCTCCAATGTCCCCTCCTCCTCCATTTCAGTCCCCACCGGACTCATGGCTTGCCGGAGATGTAGTCGCCACTCTCTAGTCCCCTGCCAGACAGATTTTTCGCATCGTTCCAGGACATGAAGCAGTGGAATTTGACATTTTTCACCCGTAGTCCGGGCGACTGACAAATAACGGGGCCCTCCTCAAATGGCCTCAACAAACGGCAGGTGTCACACATGAGCTGCCACTGGCTGAAAATCAAAGTTACACAGGGGAGTACTTGTCCGCCTGGATCATCAAAAAATCGTTAATGGCCCTTTTTTCTGTTCATACATTCGGTCCAACAGGGTGCAGGCTGGAATTCCAAGGGTGGAAACATCGCATATCAGAGTGTGTTGGGGGAAAGCCTTCTGCCGCTGCAACTCGAGGAGGGTGTTCCGGCTTTGTAGTAATAGAGAAAGTACATGCACAGTTTCCTGGCCATTTTCAGAATCTTCTGAAGATCGGTGGAAAACTTCAGGAAAACCTTTTCATAACCAGATTGAACACTTTCGCCATGCAGGGCGCATGGGACCATCCTCCTCGTTGCAAGCGCAGACAAACCCTGTTCCTCCCCCTTGTCCATCACCATGGTTCCGATTTGCAGTTGGCGCGGAGAAAGCCACACATCAATTTCTTTGCTGCATGACGCGGAGCAGTTCCTCCCCTGTGTGACTTCGTTCGCCGAGGCAAGCCAGGTGGTAAACTGCGTGACACCGCTGTGCCCTACACATGGGTATGATGGAGCAGTACTTGTGGAGGCTGAGATGGTGGGGGTGGTGGAGAGGAGGAGGGGGGACATTTGGCGCAGGAGCCGCAGTTTTGACAATGTGGAGGAGAAAGCGGCGTCTCCTTTCCAAGTTGTTGGTGTGCCTGGACAGGAAGCACATTCACCCAGTGGGCCCTAAAGGACATGTACTGGCCCCTGACTGTAGTTACACTCCAACGGCCGCGCTGCCGGACCGGAACAAACCCAAAGCCAAGGATGGCCCACCTTCTTTTTTCCCTATTTTTTGAAGTTTCCCGGTACTGCCTTTTTTGGAAAAAAAAAATTTCGTTGGAACCTCCATCTCGGCTCGGCACAAGCCTTAGTTTCTCTGAAAGGTTTTCGAGTCCCCCCATTTTGGAAAGGGGGACGCAGCACCAAAATTGAAGGAGCACGGTCAGCTGTGCACCTTAGGATGGTTGGACCATACTGTTGCTCTTTGCAATCGCCTCGCGAACGACCTGGGCCCCTGAGTACAGGAGCAGGAGCCGGACCGGGAAATGATGTCAAAGAGAAAACAGCCCCTTCTGCAAGGGGGTGGAGCCCTTTACTGGCTGCAATTACCAAGAAGCAGAACAACGCTTAATTAACCCCCGGAGTAAATTGCGCAAAAGAATTGAGCAAACCCCAAAAAATGAGCTTTGTAGCGTGTTACAATGGGTGTTTTTTCTACGCTACTCAACAAGAGGAAAACTTGTAATTTAACCTTCGCTTGGAAAAACTAAGGAAAAATTTATTTTTTTGGCGTGGGAAAAAAAATTTTTCTTTTTGTCACCCCAGCAGAACAACACTTAATTAACCCCTGGATGTAAATTTCGCAAAAGAATTGAGCAACCAAAAACTACGATTTGTACCGTTTACAATGGGTGTTTTTTTTACGCCACAACAAAAGGGAAAAAATTGTAATTTAACCTTTGCTTGTGAATTATGCTACAGGAAAAATTTCTTTTTTTGGGGGTGAAATAAACGTTTTCTTTTTTGTCACCACAGCAGCAGAACAAAGCTTAAATTTAACCCCTGGGTGTAAATTGCGCAAAAAAAATTGGCAACCAAAAATAACTTTTTTGCGTGTTCAATGTCGTGTTTTCTACGCTACAAAAACAAAAGTAAAACTTTAATTAACCTTGTTGTGAATTAGCTACGGGAAAAAAATTTTATTTTGGCAGTGAAATAAATGTTTTCTTTAGTCACCACAGCAGCAGAACAATGGCTTAATTAACCCTGGATTAACATTGTGCAAAAGAATTGAACAACCAAAAACTACGAGCTTTGTAGCTTGTTACAATGGCGTGTTTTCTACGCTACACAACAAAAGGAAAACTTGTAATTAACCTCCGCTTTTTGAAATTATGCTACAGGAAAATGTATTTTTTGGCGGTGAAATAAATGTTTTCTTTTAGTCACCACAGCAGCAGACAACGCTTTTAATTAACCCGGGATGTAAATTGGCGCAAAAGAATTGGCAACCAAAACTACGAGCTTTGTAGCTTGTTACAATGGCGTATTTTTCTTTTGCTACACAACAAGAGGAACTTGTAATTTAACTTCGCTTGTGAATTATCACAGGGAAAAAATGTCTTTTTTGGCGCGTAAATTAAACGTTTTTCTTTAGTCACCACAGCAGCAGAACAACGCTTATTAAACCCCTGGATGTAAAATTGCGCAAAAGAATTGAGCAGCCAAAATGAGGGGAAATTTTTGTATAGTAAAAACGCTGTTTCTTTAAATGAATAAAACAGGAACAGGCTTAGATCACCTTGGATATTCATATGCTGTGAGCAGATAGCATTAAAATGTATATGCAGCTGAAACTGGACACCCCGCAGGACTTAGATCCAATCCCCCACAAAATCAGAAATAAAAACATAAGAGAAGCATCTCTGAGACAAGCTGAGACACCCCCCAAAAATCCGTATAAAAATGAGTTCCTGAGTATCAGCTATCATAAGACCGCGGCAGCACCTTCCCTATTCAGTACAGTGAGAGCGGTATGAGCTCCCAGGGTCGCGCCCGGACTTATATAGTGCGGTGACGTCACAGAATCCCGCCGGTCTCTGATTGGCTTCATCTCTGCACATGTAATGCAGGCTATGCCCTTCTTCCTCCCTTCAGTGGCTAGAACTGGAGAATGTGGCAATTTACACATTTAGATGTTACAGTCAACACCTGCAGCATCTAGGCTGTTATATAGGACAACGATGTTCCCCTCTACTGCTTGATCAAACTCTGACCCTCAAAACCAAAGAATTTAAAAGAAATTGATTTTTTCATTCCATTTGACAGAGTTTACATTGACAGAGATGTATATTAGCTTGTTTTGCTTAATTTCATGGGAAAAACCCAATCATTTTTTTATCTGTGCAGAAAGTAATATAATTTTGTTAATTCCAAAACCCTTTATTTGATGGCAACAAAAACTCATTACCTTTTTATTTTCTATGGACATAGTTTTTGTTTATGGGGCTTGTTTTTTGCTGGATTGGTTTGTATTTTTTTGTAGAAAGAAGGAGAAGGTGAGAAGAAAAAAGGGAAAAGAAAGAAGGTGAGAAAGGAAGAAAAAGGAAAGAATCCCAGAGGGAAGAAAGGAAGAGAAGAACCAAGGACAAGATGCATTGAATGCAGGTGTTAACCTGTTGAGAACAATTTCAAAACTCAATTTAGCCGAAGGAAAGGGAAAGTTGGGAGGAATTGGGAGCAGCACCAAGATGGATTTCTAGGGAAAGACAATAGACTTTGTTTTCCCAAGGGCATTATATCCAGCTGTAGTACAATGGGCTCATGGTACTACCCACAGAGGAACTAACCAGATTATTTCTTCAATCAACAAGATATACTAGCCCCCGGGAATCTCCACCAAGGCAAGTAACTATGCTAGAATTTGTGAAATATGCAATATTTGTAACCCAGGAGAAAGCGGATCCAGATTAAACACTTGGGAGTTACCCAAGAGTGAAAATAAAAGTATGTTCTAGTGGTGGTGGATATGTTCTCGGTTGGCCCCTGAACCCTCCCCATTCCCAATATTGCCAAACCACCGTGAAGAAACTATTGCCCGAATTAATATGCAGATTTGGGACCCCTGGGTTATAAACCCTGCCTGACAAGAAAAACCAAAGACATTTGGGACTAGAGGGCTGACCTCGGCCTCCACCCCTTCCTCCCAATCCAGTGGAAAAGGGAATGAATGCCACTCTGAAAAAAAAATTCAAAAGCAGCAAAAAAAAACATTTTTCCCCTCCCCGAGATACTACCCATTGAAACTCTATTCTGTCAGAAATCCCCCTAGGCCCCCTACGGGGTTCACCCTCAGGAGATTTTTATTCCTAGGCCCTCCCAAAAATTTGGGGAGGTTCACACACAGCAGTTGAGCGCGGGGAAATGATACCCCTTGTAAAATATTTATAATCGGGTGTAATGATTAAAACTAATCATGCCAAGTGTTTCCTCCTTCCCAACCCCAGACTCTGATAAAAGCTACAACCTGGTGACTTTGTTGGGTGCAGAAACACTCAGAGATTCTCTGGAGCACAGATTTAAAGGGACCAACCAAGTACTTCTGGTGTCCCCCAACCTCATTAAATTTTGAATGAAGACCCACCTCGGTGCTGCTTCCACCGCAAAAAGTGACGGCGAAAAATAAGTCATTATAACCTTTCCCTTACCTTTCTATTTTTTTGTCTTTTTTCTATGGTTGTAAAAAAGCAAGAGGGACACCCAAGGGGGGTGCCTAAAAAATCAAAGCGGGGGTTTTAATCATTTACCCCCAATAACAATCCAAAAGTGGGGACTGGAAAAATTTGCATCTATTATAATAAACCGGGTTTGATAATTACACCCGTGGGGGTTTACGGGTAAGTGAAAAATTTAACCATCATTAGAGATGGGCGAACGATTTTACGGGGTTTGGAATTGATTTTTATATAGCGATTCTGTGGGGTGTCCACTTGTTCGAGAGTTCCCCTTTTAATTTTCTATTTCTATTTTTTGGGGTATTACTGAAATCCAGTGTGCATCCACTGCAGCTGCATTGCATTCAAAATCCAAGGGATCTAAACCCTTCCTGTTGTATTATTTAAAGAAACAGTTTTTACAAAACAAATACCACTTCATTTTTTGGCTGTCAATTCTATCGCGCAATTTTACTCCGGGGGTTTAAATTTAAACGTTGTTTTGCTGGTTGCTGACAAAAAAAAAAACCGCTTTTTCACGCCAAAATATATAAATTTTTCCTGTACCTAATTCACAAGCAAAGGTTAATTACAACTGATCTCTTGTTGTGTGGGGTGAAAACACCCAATTGTAACACGCAACAAAGTACTAGTTTTTTCGGGTCAATTCTTTGGCGCAATTACATCCCGGGTTTAATTAAGTGTTGTTTTGCTGGTGTGCGACAAAAAAAAAACCCTTTTCAAAGCCAAAATATATCATTTTTCCTGTAGCCTAATTAAATTTTCCCAAGGTTAATTAAAACCCGTTTGTGCTTTTTTCTTTATTAAAACACACAGTGTTTTTAAAGGACCAACAAGTCATTTTTCCTGGCCAAAATTTTTGGAGCGCAATTTTTATCCAAAAGGTTTCCCAAGCTTGTTACTGGGGTTTATTTGGAGTCAAAAAAAAGGGGTTTTTTTATCAAAAACAGATTATCATCAAAAGTGTTGTACATTTTCGAACAAACATATGTCAGAAGAGAAGTCCCGGCTCTCACCTGGGGGAATGGGAGTGGGACAAACATTCCTTGAACAGGCCCCGGGGCAGCAAGCAAGGGGGCTGCAAGGGGTCACTGGTGAGGCCAAACTG
>JAODAL010009996.1:0-107538 GCA_025379985.1 Phyllomedusa bahiana
CCCTAAGTCGCCATGGGGAGGGAAAAGGGGCCCCGATACTTGGGGTATATGTGGAAAGAGGGTGATAAAACCCCAGGAAATAAGATTGAACCCACCAAAAGGCCCCGTCCGCTAATAAAAACGGGTGAGAGCGTTTCGGGGAACGTGGGGTATTATGGGCAGTTTATCCCAATTTTTGCCGAGGGGGCACACCCTTGACAGACCTGACAAAGGGACAAGTCCGCCATGATCAAAGGGTCCCCAGAGGCTGAAGACCCTTCCAAAACTTGAAAGACCCCCCGTGTAGACAGCCGGGTTTTGTTGCCCCGTTTTTCTCAGGGGAATTTGTGGTGCAAAGGGATCCTCAGGGGTGGGACTGGGACCCCCGCAATGTCCCAGGTTGTCAAGGGGGAGGAGCATCCCTTTTGTTTTTCTAGCAGGAAGCTGTCCCCTGCAGAGCGAATTATGCCATAATCGAGAGGAAATGTTTGGCTATTAAATGGGTGCTCGTTTCTCTCCAGTATTCCCCTTCTGGACAAAATTTAGGCTGGGAGGTCAGCCCCTTTAAATGGTTAAAGGGAAAAAAAGGGGAAAAATGCCAGGGTCACCCTTGGGTTTTTGGCCCGCAAGATTTAATTTTTCGGAGAGCACAGGGGTCGGGAAGCGCAAGGTAACGCAGATCCCTATCAAGGGGACATAGCATAGGTAAGGGGCCCAGCCCCCGGCTTTGGGCAAAGGGGGGGGGGGTTTTTAGGGAAAGGGACAAGGGGCTGTTTTTATGGGCGTTTGTCACGATCTGCCAAGATCGGTGAAATAAAGCCCTTATTCGGTGAGCGGGAATAGGCCACTGACATGGGTTTTTTATTGTTTTAGGCAGTAAGCCGTATCCGGGGCGGGGTTTATTGGAGCAGTCTGTAATTGGGGGGGCGGGCTGCTCCCACATCCTCCTGGGCTTTCCAGCCCCATATAAGGCCAGCAGGCCCGGTAGAGGGGTGTGGTTCCCTTTCCGGGCAAACCCTCAGTGGAGTGAGCATAGTGAGAGAGCCCGAAAATGGACCGTGCAACCCTGAATACTGCAGAGACCTGCACACGGGTTTTTTTAACCCCGGAACCGCTGTATAACGTGCCGATAACACGGACATAATTATGTTTGTTTTGGCTGAAGCAAGTTCTCTATTTTTTCTGGACTTTTACTGTTTTAAAATAAATCCGCAGGGTTTCACTTTAAGGGCTGGGCCTCCTTTAGCTGATTTCCCACACTAGCTTTTGCTGTCCCCACCAGGGGGCATAATCTATGTGACAGGTTCCCTTTAATAATAGTGGGGGCCCGCCATGGGATCGGTACTTAATAATAGTGGGGGCTCATAATGGGATCGGTACTTAATAATAGTAGGGGCACACCACAGTGGGAGCCGTATTCGATTATTACTTTTGGTAGTTTTCTCTTACCAATGTTTGTTTTTAGGAATTATCTTTTGCTGTGTGGATATTTTATTCATTCATACTACATGTTGCTACATTGTACTTATATTATATAACATATATTTGGAACTTTTAATTTTTTTACATCCATTGTTTTGTTAAGAAGTTTGACCAGTTCATATAAAAATTAAACAGTAAGCTGCTGGTGCCCAATGCAAGAAGAAAATCTAATCCTCCCTCTTTACCTCCATATCAGCGCTGGCTTTCTACAGTCTTCTGCTTACTTTCTTCTTCTTCTCAACGGGGATGTCACTGCTGCAACAACTGATTGGCTACGTTTAGATGCATAAGTAGAATTGACAGGGCTCCACAGCAAAATGAGATGGGTCCACACAACCTTGTGACAATAAACTAAAACAGGAGCATAAGCAGCAATAATTAAAGGTATAAATTGTACCACCGTATATCAGGGAACCCAAACAGTAGTGCTGGAGAGCAGGAAATCACCACCTGCTTGTTCCCTACAAAAAGAAACAATGTCCTTGTACCTGAGTGGGTCCTCCCAACTTCTGGGCCCTATTGCGGTCACTATGTCTATAGCTATGCCTATGGCTATGGCGGTCATGTGCCTCTGCTTACATCAACATTTGGAGCTGTTAAGTCCTAACGTAGATATAAACTAAAGCATGTGACCACTGTAGCCAATCAACAACTACAGAATTAAAGGGTTTTTTTTTTTAGAAAAATTGTCTAAATAAGCTGAAAATGTTGCTTTTCTGATCCTTTTTACTCATCTCTGTTTGCTGGGCTGCAGTGGTTTAGTGCCTATATAACCACGTGACCGATGCAGCACATCAATGGCCCGATTGGTCTCTTCTCATATGTCACTGAGGCCACTGATTGGCTGCAATGGTCATATGGGTATATGGACAGTTCTGCAGCCAAGCAATCTGTCACGAGTCACGGCGCAGCCTCCAGGCCAGGCCGCAGGTGTGCTCGCACTCCCTCTGCACCGGCCCGTGGTTTCTCACCTCTCCCATCTCCTGCTCCGCTATGATCGTCTGCACGCCCACTCACTTGAGCGCATGCGCCGGCTCTGTGAGATTTAAAGGGCCGGAGTGCCGGTAACTGGTTAATCACCAGACACTGACCTTATATATTGTTTCCTCTTCCTCCTTGTCCTTGTCATTCCTTAGTGTTTTCTAGATAGAGAGTTATGTTTTGCCTTTACCATGTACCTGACCTTCCGTCTATTTCTATTGACTATGTTGCCTGCTGCCTACTATGACCTTTCTGTCTGTCCCTGACCAGGCTCTTGCCAGACGATCTGCTACCATGCTTCACCCAGGCCGCCGCAGCAACCAAGTCGCATCTGGGGTAGTGACCTGGGAGTCTCCGCTGCACAAATCTAACTGGCCTTGCAGCGGGCTCTGGCGAAGAATGGGAGTCTCCCTGATGCAGTTTATGCCATCATTTGCAGTGGTCCAGCAAATCCACGTCCCAGATACCTGTAACAAACCCGAAAATTGGGAAAGCCCAAAGCAGTGGTGCTGGAAGCAATCTATCAAATGGGTGATGGGTGTTTTGTCATTTTATTCCATTTCCCCCCTTAGAAAATGTATTTCCTATCTCAAAAGACTCCCTTAAACCACAGGAGAACTCAGAATTCATCTGTTTTCTCAGTCTTTTTCCACCTGGCCCAGATAGTTTCAAACTTTCTTCAAGCTGTAACGCAGAGTTGGCCACTTAGTTCGTGTTTGACAATCATTTTTTGTCCATGACAGGCATAAGTTGTCCTAGGTACCTACAAATTGCCCCACAATTTCTCTTATCGCAGCTAAAATGCACTTAGTGCCATTCACAAGTCCTTACAAGAGAGACCTGGGGTCTTCCATGGAATTTAAGACAATTAAATCCCAGAGGAAACTCCCAATTTCCTTCATGTGACAAGTGTGCAGGGTTATGGGGAAGTCAAGGGACGTAACCGTTGACTAAACAGATGTTTGTCCAGCCGCCATTGTATGTGACTTACTTTA
The DNA here is from genome assembly GCA_025379985.1 of Phyllomedusa bahiana. Lineage (NCBI taxonomy): Eukaryota > Metazoa > Chordata > Amphibia > Anura > Hylidae > Phyllomedusa > Phyllomedusa bahiana. Next base: position 3,438 of record JAODAL010009996.1, read on the forward strand.
GATAAATTATTTCAAAAAATACTTTTTTCCCCCTGGCCCGAGAACCTCCAGAAATGTTATTATGTGTATGAAACAGGAATATCAAAGCTCCTTTAAAAAAATGCACTTTTACATATTTTGCTGCTAAAACCCGGGCCACGCAGGCAACCTGCGGTTTTTCTACCATCTTGGCCTGCAAGAATCTCTTCTAACATCACAAATGCCCGAAAAACTGTGATCCTAGCACCCGGGGTTTATTAAAACCCCTCAATCAATCCCAATTGAATAGTCTGATGTTTTATGCTTGTTTTTATCTTCTGTTGTCTTCTGTATTTACAGCAATGATGAAAAAAATCACTCTTAATTATTTAGTTACCATCTAGAATAAAAAATAAACTATGTGGTTTGATTGTATTCATTATTTTATTCTAAATTGTTTAATTTATCTTGTTTAGGAAATTTTAAGAAGTACATTATTGTACGCACAGCATTGCTAAATATGTAAAATGAAATAACACGGGGTTGTAAGGTCTGCCACCCAGCTGGTTTTATTGGTTGGATTTTCAGACATTTGCGGATTTGGAAATCGAAAACCGACAAGAAACCGTCCACATAGACTTTAAAAGAAAATCCGCCCAGTAGTGTAAACTGAAAAGCCACCAGCGTTCTTAAAAACTGGGAGCATACACAATCTTCCACCCAGCTTTCAGGCAGAAGGTGTACAGTTTCAATGGTTATGGGGGACAGGTGAATCCACAAACCGGACAGAACCATCCCCCAAAACCTTTGAAAAGGTGATAAAATACCGGACGGATTTTTAAACAGAATCCAACAGCAGTTTACATAAGCCGTGTGGATGCATCCTAACAGTTTAGATTTGCTGATGGTGACAAAACCCTGTTAACATAAAGAAACCACCCATCAACGAAGCTTGCGGTAAAACATGCATTTGGGCCTCTATACACTGAAATGGTTTGAATCCCTTCACCATTACTTAATTCTTTTTACTTGTGTTTTATATGCTTGGGTACCTGTAAATACTTTGGGGATCTTTTCTATTAACAATTTTTTTTATCATCGTGGAAAATTTCAATCTATTGATTTTACTTTAGTCTCATTTGATGTTTCAGCACTCTCCTATATATTTTTGATATGTATTTTATATTTATTTTGTGATTTAATAAATAAAAATATGTTGTTTAATTAATTGGGGTCTGCATATTGATTGCTTTCATTTTGCTATAAAGTAACCATATTTAAACAGGTAGAAAACAGGTGATAGATAAATAGAGCATAAAAAGGTACAGAAAAAGATAAATAAAAAAAAATAATAGATGAAGATAGATAGATAGATAGATAGATAGATAATAATAGATAGTAAGATAGATACGTCAATAGACAGATAATAGAAATAGAAAATAGATAGATAATAATAGATAATAGATAGATAGAAGAAAAAATTCAATAGACAAACAACGACAGACAACAGACAGATAATAGATAGAAGATAATAGATAATACGTCAAAGACAGACAGACAATGAAGATAGATACGTCAATAGACAAAAAAGACAATAGATACTTCAATAACAGACAGACAGACAGATAATAGATAGAAAGATAGTGGATAGATACGTCAATAACAAAACAGACAGAAATGATAGATAGATAAAATAGATAGATAATAGATAGATAAAAAAAGATACGCAATAGACAAAAATAATAGATAGATAGATAAAATGATAATAGATAATAATAATAGATAATAATTTTTCAAACAAAAAATTTTAAGACGCTCCAAAAAGGGCATGACAATTTTGCACTTTGTTTACTCTGTTCCCCCCAAAGTTTTTAGCCGCAATAGGTCTTTCTCGGCAACATTGCAGACTGAAATCTTGCAGTGGGGGGTAACAAAGGCCACGGTTTTTCACAAATTTTTTGAAGCACTTGACTTTTTTTTTTGAATAATTTTTAGAGTTGTGGTTGGGACTGGTCGGTCTGCACCATGTATTGTAGTCATGTGCTGAATTTTCTTCTTTTTTAGAAAAGATAGATGATAGTAATAAGATAGATGAAAAAATAATGGATGGATGAGGAAATAACGCAAAGCCCCTATTGCAGTCAGTAGAAGAAACCCACTCCTCCTTTTTCTCTATGTTAGACTATATGTACTGAGTTATGGACAGGTCCTATGTACTATTGTACAGGGTTCCTCCACTAGCTTTTTTCTGTTTTTCCGACTGTACAAAGTTTAAATTTGGGTGAATTACTTGATGCAGTGAGTTATCTTATATCAGTATATAACAAAATTCATTGAAATTATGGAGATAAATGGCCACATGTATGAAAACTGTCTAGGTCTAAAATTCCCTTTGTTGCAATGAGCAACCAATCAGAGCGTTCCTCTCATTTCAGACAGTGCTCTGGAATAATGAAAGGGGTGCTCTGTTTTGTTGCTATGGGCAACAAAGTGAATTTTAGACCTAGACAGTTTTCATACATGTGGCCCAAAGTTCTGTGCCACAGTGTGCATAAATCTCATAATGCTATAAATCTCAAGTTAGGTTTTGTTCCATTTGTATACAGATAGAAAAATATTCAAATGTATAGATTAAAAAAAAACTGCACCAAAAATTGTGGGGGTCATGTATGACTTTCTTTGTTGCTCATAGCAACCAATCAGAGCCCAAGGCAACCAATCAAAGCTCCCCTTTCATTTTAGATTAAATGAAAGGGGAGCTCTGATTAGTTGCTATGGGCTGTGATTGGTTGCTGTGGGCAACAAAGTACGGTATGTCTTACACCTAGACGGTTTTCAGACATAAGGCTCTGTGTGTGTAATTTCAACCTAAGGCCCCATTCACACAGTGGATTTTCACATGCCTTTTGGTGTGTATTTTGTCCTAAAATCCATGTGAATTCCTCCCCAAACTGTGTCTTATTATTCCTAATGGGAATCCTTGGCTTAGTTCATATGGTTCAGATTTTTGCAATGCAGATTTGTAAATCTGTGTGCGCAAAAAAATTTAAATCCATTGTGTGAACATGCCTTAAGAGGTTGCAGTGGAAAGTACATTAAACATCGGCCACCCAAGCTAATGTCCTCTGTATATAATGATATTCTTATTATTTCTTTCATAGTCCAATACGTTGCTCGACATTCTCCCTTTAAAAGAAAAATGCAGACGCATGGCATATTTAATTTTATAATCACTTAAGTTTATAATCCGTATTAAATTAATTGTGACCAAGGTACTACACAGAACTGTTGAGAAAGATCAAGGTAATTGATGTGATTTCCATTAAACCTCACACTGAACTTTGACCGTAGGAATGATATTATTCATTTTTCATTTAGAACATGATCTGGATTTATCCACGGCAATGGGTCAGATCTTTAGCAGCCATCTGTGGTTAATGTTTTGATCAGAATGCTTTGTACTCTCTTCTTTGTTCTTTTCTTTTATAATGTGGAAATACTGACTTTGCGAAGACTTCTTCAAATCTATTTTCTATTCCCTTATACTCACATTATAAGGACTCGCTGCTCTCCTTTATATGGTAGATCTAGGAAAGTGAAAACTCTCCCAAGCCCACCTGTTTAGGAAGACCACCCCTTTTACCTAGATAGGATTCTTATTTCCGGAACATCATTATTGGGAGAACCACTCCCTCAGAAAGTAATTTTTAATGCAATTTTTAAAAATTACAAATTGAGCAGATAAAGCCTTGTTGTTTTCATAGGATCACAATAGGATTGCTTGTTGGGCTGAAGCCATCATCTCACCCTAAGGACATTAAATGGTGCCATAGTTCTGGGTCACAGCTTTCGGCAGAAAGTACAAGACAGAAAGAGGAACAAAAGTCATGGAAAAGGAGCCGAGTCAGTTAGTTGTTGTTTATGGGAGTAACTAGAAGTTAGAGGGCAAAAAGCAAGAAAGGCAATAGCGCTAATATCTTTATCTAACCTCAACATCTAAATTGCCATATATCACCATGAACTAAGTAGTGACTGCTTTCAAACATATCCTAAAATCAAATACTTTAATTTCTTACCTGTGTACCTCTCAAAGATGGCGCCATGCAATATTAGCGGTAGGTCCAAAAAATTATCCCACAGTGCTCTGTTAAAAACTGGAAATAATGATGCAATTACTTTCTCAGCATTATAAGCGTGGCCAATATTCCAAAATACCGCTATACAACAGCCTTGCACAGTCCAAAAGGATTAAACATACCTGTGTCTGGAAAGTTACCAAGCAAACGTTTTCTTATATTATCGCAAAATATTCACAATGAATAGATAAAAGCAAAATAATCCACTCACTGACTCGAACTGAGGAGCATGATACAGCAGTGCATAAGTTCCTAACATGCACAGGCTGTAAAGTAATAGTGACGCCACTAAGGCTACGGAAGCCTGGTTGATACAAAAATGCCAACGCGTTTCAGAAGAACAATACAGTTTTCTTCGTCACTAGCACTGGCTTATAGAACACGAGCACGCTTCTCAGTTCGAGTCAGTGAGTGGATTATTTTGCTTTTATCTATTCATTGTGAATATTTTGCAATAATATAAGAAAAAGTTTGCTTGGTTATTTTCCAGACACAGGACTGTTTAATCCTTGTGGGCTGTGCAAGGTTATTGTATAGCCGTATTTTGGAATATTGGTCACGTTTATAATACTGAGGAAGTAATTGCATCATTATTTATATTTTTAACAGAGCATTGTGGGGTAATTTTTTTGAACAGCAAAGTACCACTAATATTGCATGGTGCCATCTTTGAGAGCGATACATATTTAAAAGTAAAGTATCTAGTTTTGGGATAAGTTTAAAAGCAGTCACGACTTTGTTCATGGTGATATATGGCTATTTAGATGTTGTGGTAATATAGAGATATTAGCCCCATTGCCTTTATTGATTTTGATTTTATTGCATTGCAGCTCTTAGTAATATAGCAAGAAGGTTCCTGTGTGATTTTAGCAGCTTTATGGTATTTATATTTATTATATCGGAGTGCAGAAGATGAGTGTGAGAGAGCCGTTTTTTTGGCCTACAATAAGCTGCAGACATAGGAGGTCCCTCAGAGAGACCTACTATGGAGTATTTGTTCATTGCTGGTAAAGCCTATAGCTGATGTGTTATAGGCAAGGAGCACTGGGATTCCACTTTTAGACAGTGAGGGAGCCTGTGGTCCATACTGTATATGATTTGTCATAACATACTGGCCAACCTTCTCAGTTCTTCCATAAGACTCCAAGAAACCGGAATATAAAATGGGTGGGGGCTATGCAAACCCCACCCAAAACATGGGTGTTTTTCTGGTTGACTATGTTGTTCCTGGGTGGATAAAGGTGTTCCCAGAGTTGGGACTAAAATATCCCAGAATCAGGAAAAAAAAGGTTGGCAAGTGTGCTGCTTTCACATTGGTGTGCTGCTGAAAACATGCTGCCTTACTATGCCTTAGCCACTGCCTCAGTGATGCTGGAGCGTAAAACAGAGTTCATAATTCATATTGCTGTTCTCTGTTGCCTCCGACTCAAGTTAGTGAAGTCATCCGCGGCTACCATTGCCTACTGCGTCACCAATTTCATAATTTTACATCCATACAATTTTTTTCCAAGTCTTAGCAGGGTAGTTAATAATCTCATATGGTAGCTAGGCTTACCGTGGTTGGGAAACATTTAGAAAAGCGGCTTTGCCAAAATGTGTATTTTTCAATGGAAATGTGTACAAAAGTATAGGCCTGTTTAACAGTTAAGGAAACTGTGAACTATTCCATAAATTCCTTTAAGTAGACAAAACACAGTATTAGTCATACACAGCAGAGCTGCCTATATCACCTATACATTCTTCATGTACTGTCACACAGGCATCACCAGATTCTTGATGTATATATAGATTTTCTCCTCTAGAAGTGATGCTCCTACAGAGAAAATCTGTACATACAGTTGGTGCGGAAAGTATTCAGACCCATTTAAATTTTTCACTCTTTGTTTCATTGCAGCCATTTGGTAAGATAAAAAAAAGTTAATTATTTTGCTCATTAATGTACACTCTGCACCCCACCCCATCTTGAAAGAAAAAAAAAATGGAAAAATAGATATTTTTGCAAATTTATTAAACAAGAAAAACTGCGATATCACATGATCATAAGTATTCAGACCCTTTGCTGTGATACTCATATTTAACTCACATGCTGTCCATTTCCTTCTGATCCTCCTTAAGATGGTTCTATTCCCTCATTGGATTCCCACTGTGTTTAATTAAACTGATTGGACTTGATTAGAAAAGGCACACACCTGTCTACATAAGACCTCACAGCTCACAGTGCATGTCAGAGCACATGAGAATTATGAGGTCTAAGAAACTGCCCAAGGAGCTGAGAGACAGAATTGTGGCAAGGCACAGATCTGGCCAAGGTTACAAAAGAATTTCTACAGCTCTCATGGTTCCTAAGAGCACAGTGGCCTCCATAATCCTTAAATGGAAGAAGTTCGGGATGACCACAACTCTTCCTCAACCTGGCTCGTCCAGCCAAACTAGGCAATCGTGGGAGAAGAGCCTTGGTGAGAGAGATAAAGATGAACCCCAAGATCACTGTGGCTGAGCTCCAGAGATGCAGGAGGGAGATGGGAGAAAGTTCCACAAAGTCAACTATCACTGCAGCCTCCACCAGTCAGGGCTTTATGGCAGAGTGCGGCCGACGGAAGCCTCTCCTCAGTGCAAGACATATGAAAGCCGCAGACAGTTTGCAAAAAAACACATGAAGGACTCCCAGACTGAGAAATAAGATTCTCTGCTCTGATGAGACGAAGACTGAACTTCTTGGTGTTCATTCTAAACGGTATGTGTGGAGAAAACCAGACACTGCTCATCACCTGCCCAATACATTCCCAACAGTGAAACATGCATCATGCTATGGGGGTGTTTTTCAGCTGCAGGGACTGGAATACTGGATGAAAACCTCGTCCAGAGAGCTCTGAACCTCAGACTGGGCCGAAGGTTCATCTTCCAACAAGACAATGACCCTAAGCACACAGCTAAAATAACAAAGCAGCGGCTTCAGAACAACTGACCATTCTTGACTGGCCCAGCCAGAGCCCTGACCTAAACCCAATTTAGCATCTCTGGAGAGACTTGAAAATGGCGTCCACCAACGTTCACCATCCAACCTGAGGGAACTGGAGAGGATCTGCAAGGAAGAATGGCAGAGGATCCCCAAATCCAAGTGTGAAAACTTGTTGCATCATTCCCAAGAAGAATCATGGCTGTAGTAGCTCAATACTGAGCAAAGGGTCTGAATACTTAAGACCATGTGATATTTCAGTTTTTCTTGTTTAATAAATTTGCAAAAATATCTATTTTTCTGTTTTTTTTTTTCAAGATGAGGCAGAGTATACATTAATTAGTAAAAAAAAGAACTTTTTTGATCTTACCAAATGGCTGCAATGAAACAAAGAGTGAAAAATTTAAATGGGTCTGAATACTTTCCGTACCAACTGTACAAAGTCCAATGGACCATGGCACATTTTGTTGGATTTGTACAGCAGGAAAAAAACTGCGTATGACACAAAAGTCATATGGAGGTATGGTAGAGGAGTCATACACCCTATAACTACCCAATTACCCAATTATGGATTTGTACAAAACGGATCCACTGTACAGCTGTGTATATGAGCCCTTACTGTCCTCCTTGAGTAAAAAGTATAGGCTCTGAGCCCCACACACCCATGAACCTGCAGGATGCATATCTGAAAGTAATATCCTTATGAATATTTCATTGCAGCTTTCACTGCTATAAAACATTTCAGTAGTTCTGTTCAAATATAGATGGCCAATTACCCAAGAAAGCGTTACAATAGTCTAATTTCATCTCACTTTGGCTTCATTATCCTTGTTCATAAACCTGAAGATGTGACAGACTGGGACCAGAAAGATTATTTTGAAAGCAGAAGTAACATTTGAACCAGAAAAGTTGCTCATTTATTCTTTTTACTATAATGGTTAGATATGTTCAGTAGTTTACACATTTTCCATTACGATAAAGACTTGTTATGCTTGTTACATTCAGCAAGAAATTGCCTTACAAGCACAGGGTAAGTACGATCTAGGATGAGTTAAAGGGGATGTCTCCTGACCCCATTTCAATTGCCCAATTAGTGTACATGGACATGCCCCACTCAGAACACCCTTTATGAGTTACATTGGTGAGATATCTAGTGTCAATGTCATGATCGTGCCCGACAGATCTCCAGCTTTGAGCTCTAGTCGCCGGCCACGGCTGTTGTGACGAAAACCATGGTTCATGACATAGTGCTTCGTATTTGTGTTCCTAGTGTGAACTCTGTCTTTCAGCTCTGTATGTTTAATTGGTTCCTTGCCAACGCACTTGTTTAGTTAACTTGGTTCCTTCTTGATTGACAGTCCTATTCCCCTATCACCTTTGCTCTACCATCTCCTGTTCCCTATTTAAGGACTCAGCTTCCTCTCTTCCTTGCCTGCTATATGGTTCACCTCTGCCTACAGTTTGCCTGTTTTCTGCTGGATTCTTCTGTGTTTTTTTTTACCTTGGCTTGGACTCTTGTTTCTCCTCTGTTACTTGATTTTGTACTGCATTACCGTTTGTTGCCGACCTTGCCTGTTTGACTCTCCCTGTTTGTTTGTTTGTTTGTCTGCGTCTTGTGTCTCACTTTGCTCAGAGTAGTGCTCAGTCTTCCGGTTGGGGCCGACCTAGTAAGGAGTCGGGTACCCCAAGAGGCAGGGACAGGGGTTGGGACCAGCGTCAGGGCCTCACTGTGTCTTCTTGTGCGCCCCTGACCGGCCCCTTACAGTCAATCATTCCTTAAAACATGGTCAGCTACTGATTTTTGAAATGTATGCAGGGGTTTCAGAAGCCAAACCCATGCTGATCATCTGAGCATTGGATTGGTTTCATTGTAAAAAACGGGTTGTCTTTATGAGACAACCCCTTCAGGCTGTTTTCACATTGGTTATTTAAAAAGTCGCTCCAAGCACCTCTTGGACGTTCCCATCAAAGCAGTCATCATACGTAAGTCTCCATTTTGGAATGCACGTTCCAAGCAATGTGCTGTAAGGCTGTGTCCACACAGCAATTGTAAAATACTGGTCAGATTGTATAACAGAATCCGACAGTATTTTACAATCGTTTTTTTACCATGGATTTTGTGGTTGATTTTTGGATTCAGCCGGCCCATTGATGGTGAAATCAGGTGCAAGAATGTACCATGTTCCAAGTTTTTTGACACGGTATTCGGATTTGAAATCCAAACGCAGACAATTCAAGCTGTGTAGACTACAGCTCAGATTTTCAATTGAAGTCTATGGGGATGGATTTACAGTCGGATTTTGATGGTTTTCAAATCTGAAAACTGTGTCAAAGTCTGACTAAAGACCCATGTCGATTAAAAGGAGCCCAATAGGAACAGCAATGGAATAGAAATTGATCTTAAAGCTGGGTGTAAAAGTGAGAAATGAACAAACGCCAGCAGCATCCAAATAGAATTAAAGAGAACCTGTCACATAGTTTTTGCCCCCCTGGCTGAGGGCAGCACAAGCTAGTGACAGACCTGCTGTTTCCAGCGCTGTGTCCCTTATTCTGTAAGATGCTGTAGTTTTCGTGTATTTAATGCTCAAATCTGCAGTTTTCAGCCAGAAGAGTCATTCGAAGAGTCCTTCAGAGTGTCAGTTTTTTTCAAACCCCGCCCACCTCAACTGACAAACCTATTACTTTGAATAGGTAGAAACATGTGAATAACTGTCAGTGGGCGGAGCTAGCCTTTGATGGGTGGAGCTAACACCTGCTCATGAATAAGATTTGAGGGGTAAATGATCTAAAACTGCTGCATCTTACAGAATAAGGGGCACAGTGCTGGGAACAGCAGGACTGACACTAGCTTGTGCTGCCCTCGGCAAGAGGGGCACAGCCTATGTGACAGGTTTCCTTTAAAAGCAGGTTCCTTTAATAATGCTTAGCAGGACGTACAACGTGGACATATGCACAGAAATGGAGGAAGACTGACATGTTTCAGGCTAAAAATGGCCCTCAGACATAGTGCTGTGGCTAAGGGCCAATTTTGGCCCGAAATGCGTCAGCCTTCCTCCATTTCTATGCATATGTCCACGTTGTAAATCCTGCTAAGCATCATTAAAGGAATCTCCTTTCAATTGCATTTATATACTGCTGGTGTTTGTTCATTTTTCAAGGTACCTTACACTTCCAGAGTGTGCTGTGCAGCCTTGGACTTATGCAGCGGTGAGTTGGCTTTTCACTTTGCCATTTTGGGTCTAAAAGTGACATTTCGGGCGACATGTATGATTTTTGGCGGGTCATAGAGCTAGCGCTTTCTAGCTACAAACCGACACTTCTGGCTCAGGTAAACCATTTTTAAAGTTCTCTACCTGTTCCAGGAGTAATGCGCCTGGATTTGCTGTACTGAAGCTATAAATATCTAGCTTCATATTGTAGTAGTGCGACACCCCTCCAGCACGGCTTCACGATATCAGGCGCATTACAAAGTGCCGCGGGCGCTCTGTAATGCGCCTGATATTGGAGTGCACCTGATTAAAAATAGAGCGAATGGGGCTGGGCTAGTTTTACGGCTGAAAAGATGCCAGACTTCTGGCACTGCCCCATTCATACATGTTGTTCTTGGTCATTACATGTTGCAGTGACATCTAAGGATTACCCCAAACATGATGTAACCTTGATACACACATAATCATGGAACTGTCTCAAAAGGCTACATCCTTTTTGACTTTTTGCAATGGTTACATAGCCATCCACAACTTATTCCCCCTAAGGCATATTAATCTCCCAATTCTAATAGAATTAAGTGTGATCTAATGTCGCTGTATATTCCCAGCTTTATTTATTGCTTGAATGTATCTAAACTAAAAAAAGAAACAAATGTGAAAACTTTGATATTGGTTAACATATTTTACTATTTTGGTGCTGTGCTTTGGATTAGGTGCAATGTCAGATTCAAGAAAAATCCAAATGATCCGATTTGGGTTATGTTGTCCCAAATGGAATTTTGTTAAAAATCAAATAAACATTGACCATTGTGGGCTCAGAGTTTTTTTTACTAGCTTTCAAAGCGGTTTTACTACGAAGTAAAATTGATGTGTGAAGCTTGCAAATTAGATGATAATATTTTCACCATTCATCATTATTAAAAATACTGCAGCATTTTTGGTTTTGCTGCTACTTACTGATTCTTGTCGAGAGCTCCTCAGTCCTGGCCGCACATACTCAGACATAACCTCTCATCTCAGGCAGCTACTGTCAGTCTCTTCTCTGCCTAGTAATCACACACACTTGCAGCTGAATCCTACTCCTGTCCACTGTACACCTTAGTAATTAGTCAAACACTACAAATAAATAAAAAGAAAAAAGAAACCTCAATGAGGTATGTGCATTGAGAAAAAAAAAATCCACATGTTATGTTCAAATCCCTGCAGGAACCAAGGATACCTATGCTGAAAGGCAGAAGTGCTAACCACTCAGCTACATTGTAGCTACTCACAGCTCTTTATATAAACAGATATTTGTTTTACTGCAGCGAGCACACTGATGTCAAGCCTGCTGGGTCACATGATATGCAGATCAAACAAGTCATACACACCCCCTTTTGAACAAACTCAAAGCTGAAGCGGGACAAACCAGGCATGAAATGCCTTTGTGGTAAAACCCTTTTAAGGGTTAGTTGACCACTCCCCGATGTCCCCGATCCCTTTTCACTCCCAGTGCAGACTGACTTCCTGTCCGACATCACCTCATTACTTTAGACATGGTGCTTATGTTCGACATCACTTTTGCTAGTGACATCGTCTTGAAGTGAAGATGTGCCTTAAGCAATAAAGTGACATTGACCTCAAGTGAAGCTGCATCAGAAGTGACATGGTGATGGCGGATTGGAAGTTAAGCTGCACTAGGAGTGAGGAGGGACTGGAGGTGCTGGGAAATGTTCAAGCGGTTGTCTCACTACATTGATTCATCTTACCTCAGTCCTGTTTTCTTGGTTTCATTTTAAATTCAGGGGCGTGTTTACTGGCTTCTACTAGGCTACAGTAGAAGCCAGGTCTGTAGCTATAGCAACCAGTGCTGGCAGCCTATCATGTGAGATTGAACAGGTCTGTAGCTATAGCGACCTGAGGAGCTGATGCAGCCCATACAATAGGAGATATCTCTGAATAGGTAGGATACTGTTAATGGACACATATTACAAAGTGACTTGTTTTTGCAAGATCTTTAACATAGAAAGCAATCCTTGTAGTAAGACAACCCCTTTAAGTTAACTTCTAAAAGCCAGTGAAGAACCCTGATGCTAACACTAAGTTCATTTTAGGGTTAGGGTACAGCTCCTAAGCAGATCTATGAGTGTAAATGGTTACATGGGAAGGAACCTCAGATCAGCTGTTTACACATGAGTGTCTGGTTTGCCTAATATCTCTAGTTGTGCTTGAAGGCTCTTTTTTGGGTTGGACAGGGATTTATAGAGTAACTTCCTATAGGTGGCTTTTTCCTTATGGAGGTGAGCTAATTTGCAATTTTTTTCCAATGATGCACTGCTTGTTAAACTCCATACCATCTGGGTACCATTAATGATAACTAGTACCCTGCAGAACAGTGATCACGGACCATTCAAAGTCATGTTTTTTATGGCCAATCTAAAGTCTACAATGTCTAAAAAGGCAATTCTATCCCATCGATCAGGAGTGTCACTCAGTTTTACCGAGGACCATATCATCATTATGGTTTACTTCAAAGCTTTATTGGAGGGCCTTAGAGGGTGGCTAGGGTGTGCCACCACCTGTGAGTTACTGAACAGAGCAGTGCGGAGGTGCACGCTAGAGCTCTAAATCAAATATGGTGCCTGCTTCCTATGCTGGCTGCCTCTGCCAAGTTCTGACTGCATCCTCCTGGGAAAGAAGAGAGCTGGTCCTTCTGCGTCCGGAGCTTGCCCATCCCTGCTCTCTGTGTCTAAGCTCGCAGAGGCCACATAAAACGACGTGGTGGGCTGGTTTCGGCCTGAGGGCCTTAAGTTTGACATGTGCCATATATAAATATAGAACATTGGACTACGATTCGAATCTGTCTCTACAGCTCCGGTAGATATAGCTCTCTATGGGACTGCATCTAGTAAGGTCTCCCTGCAATCCTGACAGTGTCACACATATAACAGAATTTATATGTATCAGACCAAACAACCCAAATATTATTTTGCTCTTGAAAACTCCCGATATTCAACAGTGAATATGATTTATATATGGCTAGAAAGTAAGGTGCAATGTATTCACTAACATCCCTCCTGACTCCATTAAAGTGAAGGACTCGCGGTTCCAATGCTCGATGAGAAGGTTGGTGATTTTAATCTGCTAAAGGCTGCATAGTCTGCCTAAAGGGCTCTTACAAGTCTTCAGCAGAGCAGACACAATACCAACTGAAATAATTAATGCTTCTTATGGCATTCATTTCCAAAGGTCAACAAGAAAATAGGATATATCTTTTGTTACATTCTTAGAAAAAGTCAGAAGCATATGTTCTAAAGTCTAGCTGCTCTTTGTTTGCAAACATAATGTTTGCTTTGGTAGCAATAGAAAACCTAGCCGAGAATGATACAGAAAAATGCGTTTTTTGTTCATGTAAAAAACATTTCCAAGACATCAACAAATTGGAATGTTCGAATGCACAACCCTTCCCTTTACTATGACCTGTCAATCACAAATATTCCCAACAATGTATAAAGTTTACATTATAACTTTTGGCATACATGACCTAAAAGTTTCTTGAACTTAGTGAACAAAAGACGGTGTGAATGAATGAAAAACGCATGTTTGTGTAGGGGAATCATTGTTACTTTAGTAACTTTCCTCTATGTGTTAACAAGTAAGTTCCACAGGGTAGTGGGAATGTGTGATGGAAAATAGGGAAGGTTAGCAGAGAAATTATTTTTATTCTTGAACTTTATTATGTGTGTAAGTTTTAAGGAATGATAAAACATGATGAATAACTGGGTGAAGCTTAGTATGCATAGCAGACAAAGCCTGTGTGGACAAAGCCTGCAAGGTGGTGCATGAACACCCTACAGACCGATAATACATAGTTGTAGGCACCCAATGCACATGTATGACTGTTGGTTCCCAGGCACCATTTTTTTGTGCGTGCATTAGTAGCGTAGAATGCGCTTGAATCTATGAACCTGTTCTACTGCGGGTCATAGATTTAGCACTTTCTAGCTACAAAGCGACACTTCTGGCTCAGGTAAATTGGTCTACCTGTTTCAGCAGTAATGCACCTGGATTTGCCGTACTAAAGCTATAAATCTGTAGCTTCATATGGTTATAAAGCGACACATCTTCAGCACGCCACCCGATCTCAGACGCATTACAAGGGCCGCGGCCACTTTGTAATGCGCCTAATATTGGAGTGCACCTGGTTAAAAATAGAGCGAATGAGGCTCTGCTAGTTTTTTTGCTAAAAAGACGCCAGACTTCAGACGCAGCCCTGTACATACATGTCGCCCATAGTATCTCTGGATAGCACCATATTATAAAGATAGTCTCCCCAAGAAGTAAAGGTTTTCTGCTTTGGACAATCCCTACTTGTTAGAAGGGTCCTTTGACAATAAGTTGATCACACAGTCTCCCCCCACTGGAAACCCCAGCCAAAAGCTGTAATTTGTGGAGGTATCTGACAGTAAGGGCCACATGTATAAAAACTAGGTTACTATGGGCAAAAAAAGTGGGTTTTAGACCTTAACAGTTTTCATACATGTGGCCCTAAGTGTTAAATTTATCTGCAGTGTCATCACAGATTAATCATTACACAGGGGCCATTTAAATCAATGGGTTGTCTGAGTAATGCAAGACAGGACAAGTCCCCCAGAGTGAGAGACACACTTTGTAATTGCTCTCCAGACTGCCAAAAAGGTGAGAATCCTGGACAGAGGCCCCCCATTCTATGACCTTATAATTTTATAATATGTTATATGCATGCAGATTCTTTATAATGGAGAAATCCTTTAAAGGATGTTCTGGGACTTACAAAAGCTCGTTGGTCCGTGACCTCTGTGGCCTGTGATTGGCTGCACATAGCATGTGAACGATGGACATTCACTGTGCAGCGAGGATGAATGGGCCCGTCACAGGGATGCAACAGAAACGTCATGGAGTTCAGTATCCTTTTTTTTTCATTTTTAATCATATGCCAGCAGGCCAATCAGCTTTTGTAAGTCCTGGAACACCCTTTTAAACAAGAATTCCTCCATTATTTGACATTTCGTTGAGCATTCCATGATCTGAGGCAGAGGTTGAGAATGACCCCCATAGAGTGCTATGGATGCCATATTATTACCTTGTGCATAAGTTGTTACTAAAAGCTGGTACAGTGCATGGTGTTTGCTTTTGGAAATAATGGGCAGGTTTCCTACTTCCACAATCCAGCTTATGTTCTGGAACTGTTGCTCCAAATAGGTGGAGTCTAGGTGCAACATGTATGACCTAGGTGCATAGAGACCAGTTCTAAATAGCCTTAAAGCAGAATGCGCCAGAATGTATGAACCCACTCTACTGCGGGTCATAGATTTGGTGCATTGTAGTTCCACTAACTCAGGCTCAGGTTGACCACTTATAACTTGGTCTGGCTGTTCCAGCAGTAATGTGCCCAGTTTTTTGATGATTCAGTCATAAATGTGAAGAATCATATGGTTGTCGTTTGACGCCCCCACATCTTAGGTGCATTACAAAGTGACGCGGGTGCCACAAAATGCGCCTATATTTGGAGTGCGTCTGCTCATACATCTAGAGAACAGGGCTGCAACAGTTTTTGGGCTGAGGGCACACCAGAACAGAACTTGTGTAGCCCTGTACATCCATGTTGCCCATAGATATGTTTATTAGGTGTTGGACCAGAAAGACTGTCTGTGGTCACCCCAATAGTTCCTTCATCTGTTTTTAAGCCAGTTGTTACAAGACACCAAAATCCTGTTTACACAATGTACAGTGTATCCCTATTTTTTAAGGACCTATTTTTTACAGCTTTCTTGAGATGCACCCTTTTCAAATTAAATGGGTCTTCCAAAAACCTCCCTACGACCTCCCACTGCGCTGAAATGGAAAAATAACCAATACTCACCTCTCCCATCACCACTGTTCCAGCTCTACCTGACCTCCAATGTCCCCCCCCCCAATTTCTAATGATGTCACGTTCATGGATCACATGATGCTGCAACCAATCACTGATCTCTGAGGTCACATGCTAAGGCCAGAGATTGTTTGCAGCATACTGTGATCCATGAACATGATATCATCAGCGAGGAACCACAGGAGGAAAGGGACACACTGGAGCTCTGACAGCACTGGAATGGTAGTGATAAGAGATGTGAGTATGGGATATTTTTCTATTTTAGTGCAGTGGGAGGTAGTAGGGATGTTTTTAAAAGTCTTGGAAAACCCCTTTAAAGGGGTTGTCCCACTACAAAGATTATACTTTAAAATGAGGGGAATAAAAATGTAGGCATGTCTGTCCTAGGATACCATTAGCAAAGTACTATGGTTTAGGAGAAGGGCCAGCTTTGTGTGTGCATAGTAACCGTGTTGGAGCTCAGGTCAGGTTCCGCTCACTTAATGTGTTAGCGGGTGTCGGCTGCATTGAAACCTAGTCGGTGTCGGGAGCACGCACAGTATGCTGCTGTTGTGCAAGAGAGAGAGAGAGAGCTACGCAGTCCCATGTAAAACACAACTGGACTGTGCAGTCCCATGTACAGAGAGACAACTGTTTGTGACATACAACTGGACTGCGCAATCCTATGTCAAACACAAATGGACTCTGTGGTCCCATGTAAACCACAACTGGACTGTACAGTCCCATGTACAGAGAGACAACTGTTTTGTGACACACAACTGGACTGTGCAGTCCTATGTAAAACACAACTGAACTCCACAGCCCCATGTAAAACACAACTGAACTGTGCAGTCCTATGTAAAACACAACTGAACTGTGCAGTCCCATGTAAAACACAACTGGACTGCGCAGTCCTATGTAAAACACAACTGGACTGCGCAGTCCCATGTAGAGAATGACAACTGTTTTGTGACACACAAATGGACTCCGCGGTCCCATGTAAAACACAACTGGACTGTGCAGTCCCATGTACAGAGAGACAACAGTTTTGTGACACACAACTGGACTGTGCAGTCCTATGTAAAACACAACTGAACTCCACAGCCCCATGTAAAACACAACTGGACTGTGCAGTCCTATGTAAAACACAACTGAACTCCACAGCCCCATGTAAAACACAACTGAACTGTGCAGTCCTATGTAAAACACAACTGAACTCCACAGCCCCATGTAAAACACAACTGGACTGCACAGTCCCATGTAAAACACAACTGAACTGCGCAGTCCCATGTACAGAGAGACAACTGTTTTGTGACACACAAATGGACTCCGCGGTCCCATGTAAAACACAACTGGACTGTGCAGTCCCATGTACTTAGAGACAACAGTTTTGTTACACACAACTGGACTGTGCAGTCCTATGTAAAACACAACTGAACTCCACAGCCCCATGTAAAACACAACTGGACTGTGCATTCCCCTGTAAAACACAACTGCTCAGTCCAGTTGTGTTTTACAGGGGAATGCACAGTTGTCTCTCACGTTACTCTCGACATGGAACTGTGCAGTCCCATGTAAACACAACTTGACTGCGAGGTCCCATGTACAACACAACTGGTCTGAGCAGTCCCATGTAGAGAGTCCCATGTGAGACAACTGTTCAGTCTCATGTAAAACCGAACTATTATGTGCAGTCCTGTGGAAAAAATAACTGTACTACACAGTCCCATGTAGACAGAGACAATTGTTTTGTGAGACAACTGTGCAGTCCCATGTAAAACACAACTGTACTGCGCAGTCCTATGTAGAACAAAACTGTGTTGTGAGAGAGGGAATGTGAAGATCACATGTAAAACACGCACAAACAGAGAAAGCATATAGTTGTGTAGCACAGTCATTTGACTGTTCTGTGCACTCCCATGTAAAACACTTAAAAATCTGTAGAGAGGTCAGTGGTGTGATAATCATTAGGATATATCGCTATGTCTCTATCAGGAGCTAGGGGAGCAATGTTCTGCAGATCTGTAGAGGTCAGAGGTGTAATAATATATATATATAGAGAGAGATAGAGACAGGAAGAGAGAGAAAGAAAAAAAAAATCACCCAGCACATAGCCTTAGTCTCAGACAGCTGAGAACCACTCCCTTCCCCAGCTCACACAGAATGAATCATCACATGCACACTGTGGGGCGTGTCTGCATAAAGTGAAGATACTCCCTGCTGGGAGGAGAAACACGCCCCTCCATTTCACAGGCCCTGCTTGGCAACCTGCAGAAAAGCTTATGAAATTATATAGCGAGACAACCCCTTTAAGTTAAAGAGACAATAAGGAGGATGCAGACTAGGACCTAAAGCACACAAGTAAGTCAACTAAGAAGTGGTTACAAGAAGATGTTGTGGCATCACCTGATGGGGGCTGGGCATTCAAAGCATCCCAGAAATATTGTTAAACTGAAACACATTTACAGTGCAAAAAGATCTAAAATGTCTCCTCAATCTTGCGTAATTTTTACAACAGGAAACATTTATGAGCTATAGGTTATTAAGTGAAAGGGTTCACTTACTTTTTCTCCCTGCACTGTGGATTTATACTCCATGTTCTCAGTATTAGTTTCATAAAATTTTGTTTAGTTATTATTTATAATTAGTTACTAAATTTTCCTCTTTTGGACTGCTCAGTGGAGCTCTCTATGGTTTAATCTTCACTGGCATGCTTTTTTTATTTACTATATTTTCTATTCTGCTGTTCTTTTAAGGTTATTAGATAACAGTAAAACCACAATTTAATAGTAATCAACCCAGAAATCCAGGTCATTCCAAAGGGTTCACTTACATTTTCTTGCAAATGTATTACATGATGTCCTTTTAAATAAATAGCCAACCATATACATCATGGAGGGACCAGGGTGAAAGCCTCTCTGTTGACAGATCTTCATCTCCTTATTACAGGAGGGGCCTTACCATTAGTTTCTGTGGCATCAATATGACCTAAACAAAAGGGAAGAATATTTTTACTTTACTACAGATTTTTAGGTAATGTTCATATTCCTTTTATTTTCAAATTTATTCTAATTATTACACACAATCGAGACATCACAATCTTGAGTTTTTTGTGATAAATTATCATTTTGTGATTATTCTTCCAATAAAAACATTTTAAGAACATAACGATTTATTTTCCTTGCAGGATTTGCAGGATATGAGGATAGTTTCATCCCAAGGCTTCTGCTGCTTAGGCTTTTTCATCAGGATCCTCTTTCAAGTTCCATAGATGCTGTAGATCAAGTTGTGATCCCGAGTTTACCTTCAACATCACTTACAGTCCTTGGAACATGGTTCATGTTGACATTTTGCACTAATCCCCCTGCTGATCTCTACAGTGAGGTAACATACATGCTCAGACTGGCTTAAAGAGCCAAGGAATCAGGACAGTCTTATACTCTGCCACTGGCTGCTGCTCGGTATGACTCTCAAGGTATTTACTGATAAATGCTACAGATGGACGTCACCTACTTACTCAGCTATAGCTATCACTCTACTACTGTCACTTACTTTACGCTGCCTTTTTGAGTTAGATTGACTTAGAAACTTGCTTCTAGCTTAGAAATCATTTAAAGGTTAAAAACAAGCAAAAGTTTCAAAGGAAATAAGAAAAACCATAAACATAGATAATTAAAAATTTTTGCTAAAAAAAAAGAACAATCCCATAAAGACAGCCTAAACAAAAATCAAAAACTAAATATTAAGCATCACCCCAAAGTAGAAAGAAGTAGATAAAATTATAACAAATTTTTTTGGATACATAAAAATAGATCCAAAAAACATTGAAATATGCACAAGTGGTCAATGGGACACAATGGATGCATCATAATTATAGGGAAACACAATAACATACATGCACATGATATATTAGCAACATGATTGAGAATAAATTAATTAATATCTAGTGACAGTAAATCTAGATAAAAAAAAATCATGATTAAATTACACATAGAATAAGATATGACGATAGTATCAAGCAAGTGCCACATGTGTAAATAAGTATTAATAGTATAGTAAGACATAAGGATTCCAAAGTGCATGGAAAGTGCAAACAACAGAGCATAGAGTAAAAATTTTAATTGCACACAACAAATAAATGATTTAGCTCACCTGAAGGTCGGGCACGGTTCCAGCAGGCTCTCACTCTGCTTGAAAGTAGACCAAAAAGAAAAAAAAAAACAAAAACCACCTCAGACCAAAGGCAGAAAGGCAGCATAAAAAGGAGTATAAATTTTATCAGGACATCGAGACGCTTTCAAAAGACAAAAAAGCCGCAAAGGTAAAAACATGTATTAAAACGACAGCTTGTTGACGCGTTTTTAAAAACCCAATTCTTAAAACATAACCCAAAACTTTTCATGAACATGGCCAAATAGGATGCCATGTAAGTAAATATTTACCCCAAAACTATGGTGGCCACTTGTGCATATTTTAATGTTTTTTTCCTAAACTATTTTAATGTATCTAATACAATTTGTTAGAATGTTATCTACTTCTTGCTTTGGAGTGGTATTCTTACAGAGCTTTGGTATATATATAATTATAGTTTTTACTATATAAATAGGGTTAAAAAATGTAATCTATAAGATGATCTAACTAATTTCCAATTGCTGATTTTAGGGTCCATCAACGAGGAAGAGCCTCTATACAGTATATTAGGTCTCAAAAACCCAAAAGGGTTTCTGGCAGCCCTTTAAACCCAACTCAAAAAGGGGGAATCTATTTATTTAATTAAAATCTGAGGGGTCCCCGTACCAGTTTTATCCAGGGCATTCTTGGGCCTCTAGCCCCCTTCTTGCATTTTGCAAAACTCTGTTTTTAAGCTTTTCCTGCACTACATTGCTCCCAGAACTCCATTCGCTTGAATAGGGCTGTTACAGTTCTCTGCATGATTGGGGGCCAGGTTGCCATGGTGCAGGAAAAATCAGCAAAAGTAATTGACAGTTAAATTGTTGTTGTGGCCCCTTCATTCTAAGAATTGGTAGGGTTCCAGAGGTCGGACCCAATGACTACAAAGTGATGGCATGTGGGAATATTTCTTTAAGGCAGCATCAAATTCCTTTCAAGGTGCACCATCATTAGCAAGTCTATCCCACTGTGTTGTGGAATATGGTCCCAAAGATCACAGTGACAATGATGGGAGTAGGCGAGATCACTTAAGAAGATCACTTAGAGCAGGTGGCATTAACATAACACAATGTGGACATCTTGTTCATCTATTGCAGCTACCGGTGGCATAGCTACAGGGGTCACAGCGATTGCATTTGTGACTGAGCCCCTGAGCCAGAGCCAGTTGCATCGTGGCTCAGGCAGAACAGCTGGGATCCTCCGATTCAACCCTACAGATGCCGTGACGCTGGTGGCGCAATGTGATGGAGTTATCGCACTGCCTGCTCCATTGTCTATACTAATTAATTTGGGGGGGGGTTTTTACCTTCTACGGGGAAAACCAGGTTACTGCTTATTGGGTAATCCCTTTATAGCTACTTACTGGAAGGGCCTTATATACCTGCCTACTGGAGTTACCCTATATACCTACCTATTGGGGGACCTATGTACCTACCTACTGGGGTGACCCTATATACCAACCTATCTACTGGGACGCCGCATGTACCTTCTTCTCGGGTGGCCCTGTATCCCTTCTACTGAGGAACCCTATAAACCTACCTACTGAGAGGGTCTACAGGTACCTAATGGGGGAATATATAGCTCTACATTTCAGGGAGAGTAAATTCCAGCTCCAAGCTACTCTGCATTGGTTTGGGTGGAGTGCAAAAACCAAGGTGGAGGAGCCACTCCCCCATACAAACAGTATAAAAGAGCAATGTTTGGTCTGCACATCCAAAACGATTTTTTTTTTTTTTTTTTAAATGAGCATAGGTGTTGTTTATTTTAGAAGGTGATGAGGTATATGACTAAGCGAAAATTTGGAGGTGGATATTGTATGTGGGCTGATGGGGGGTTTTGTGCCGGGGCTGCTTTTTAGTCCGAGTCCGGACCTGGTCTTAGCTTATGTAAACCACAACAGTAGTGGGAAAAGGTCCTAATACTTGTGTTACCAAAATGATTAGCTGATTACCATTTAAATTTGAAATGTGAATCAATACTTCTTACGAGTCATACGCATACATCCATTAGTTATTTATTAACTACTGCCACAAGTATAGGACAAAAATCAATACAAGAACTAGAGTAGGACCTGGAGTAATACTCATGAAACACTGGGCCTCATTTATCAAAACTGTCTAAGAATAAAACTGTCATTGCTGCCCACAGCAACCAATCAGAGACCAGAGTAACCAATCCAAGTTCAGAGCAACCAATCAGAGCTCGGCTTTTATTTCTGCAGAGCAATATAAGAAATGGAAGCCGGGCTCTGATTGTTTTCTCTGGGCTCTGATTGGTTGCTCTGGGCTCTGATTGGTTGCTCTGGGCTCTAATTGGTTGCTCTGGGCTCTAATTGGTTGCTCTGGGCAGCAAAGACAGTTTTTCTTTTAGACCATTTTGATGAAATGAGGCCCAGTATCATAAACTATTGCAATACAAAGAAATGTATCACATGTGAAATTCTTCAGAAAACAAACAAAAATCCCAAGACCCGCATTGCCTCATTGCACGGCTGAAGCTCTTTATGAATACCCAGCTGCCAACAGCACAAATGATAGGTGATAGTTGTACTGATTAACAAGTGTTGTCTAAGGATCCATCCAGATGATGATCCAGTTTTTGCACCATTTAACTCTGGCACTTTCAATCAATGGTCTCTGTGACAGCCGCAAACTACAATATCAGCCCAATTGCCTGACAGTGCTTCAATTATCGCAGCATGTGTTGCTAGCATACATACTGAAAATAGGGTCTATAGTTGTAAAGCTGGAATATTCATTGGAACCAATGATGACGACTTTGTAGAACTTAGAAAGCTATATATATATAAATTTTTTATAAAAATATATATATATATATATATTATATATATAATTTATAAAACACACACACACATTATATGTATAGCTTTCTAAATTCTACAAAGTCGTCATCATTGATTCCAATGATTATTTCAGATTATATATATAAAATATAATATATATATATATATATATATATAAAAAAGAAGATAGATAAATTGGATAGACAGATAGACAGATAGACAGATAGACAGATAGACAGATAGACAGATAGACAGATAGATATGCAGATAGAAAGATAGATAGATAGAGAAAGGTCACTTGAGAAAGGTCCTATTGTTGGACTGAAACGTTGCATGGACATGGGTGAATAAATCATCACTATTTTTTGCATTTATTCTGGAGTGTTGCGAATTCTTCATTTTTTCTAGATAGATAGATAGATATACATACACAGTGTCTCATGAAAGTGAGTACACCCCTGAACTACACTGAAGATATGACAATTTGGTACAGTGTAAAGTAGTCAGTGTACAGCTTGCACAACAATATAAATCTGGTGCCCTCAAAATAACTCAACCCACAGTCATCAATGTCTAAACCACTAGCAACCAAAGTGAGTACATGCCTAAGTGAAAATGCCCAATTTGCCATTTTCCCTCCACAGTTTCATGTGACTCATTAGTGTTACAAAGTGTGAATGGGAGCAGGTTAAATTTGGTGTTATCGCTCTCACACTCTCTCATACTAATCACTGGAAGTTCAACATGGTATCTCATGGCAAAGAACTGTCTGAGGATCCGAAAAAATAGAATTGTTGCTCTACATAAATATGGCCTAGACTATATATATATTTGGGTATAAACACTGTCACATGTATCATTTCCTGGTTCTTAATCTTAAAGGACACAGCTAGTTTTGGACCAAAACACAGAGCCCCATTTTTCAAATCTGACTTGTGTCACTTTTTGTGCAAATAACTTTTTGATACTTTTACCTATGTATATGATTTAGAGCAGGTATCCTCAAACGGCGGCCCTCCAGCTGTTGGAAAACTACAACTCCCATCGTTCCCACTGTTATAGATTATATAATTGCTTGATGGGAGTTGTAGTTTCCCAACAGCTCGAGGGCCGCAGTTTGAGGATACATGATTTAGAGACTGGTTTTCTCTTGACACACTGGTAGACATGTATGAAAGAAGGCGCTTCGAAGTGAATTGTCGAGTCTCGTTTAAATGCAGTGTATAATGCACCTCAATGTATGAAAGTGTTTTTTGTGCGATTATAAATGGCATCTAAAGATTGACGCGCCTCGCCTATGTGTTCGCTGCATTATGAAACTTAGGTGCATTAGTAATGCTCCTAACATGTATAAAGGCTATAGATCGGCTGGAAATGAAAGAAAGGTCATTAGAATAGCATGTCAGTGAATACAAACTATGGTACTGATTTTGCTTGGTGGACCACAGGTCACAGCAATACCTTTGCTGTGCTGGCTCCTGTTGTATGTAGAAAAAAGGGTGAGAGCAGCAAAAATACATTTCAAATTTAATGTAGTAAAAATTGAAAATTGTAAAGTCTGAACAACATCAGTGGATTATTTAATATAAAACTAGTTTTAGATTCTATTCAATTTAAATGCAATTTATAGGAGATATTTTTATATTTTTGGGATATTATATATTTTTATATGAATTTTATATGGTAACATTTTTATTAAATTTAATTAATTTAATTTTATATAGTTTGATAATTATCAGAAATTACTTTTTATTATTGCACTGGTGTAAGTTGTGAAATATTGGAAATTTTTTTCCCTAACAGCAAATCTAGGTCCACTTCGACTCCTCAGGCTCAGGCAAACCACATTGAGATCTGCCTGTCCGAGCAGCAATGCGTCTAGTTTTGCTGAACCACATTTATATATGTATGAACGAAGAAAAGTCTCACCGTGCGTAGTTGAACCGCACGGACCACCGGGATAACAGCAGGATTCAAATGCAATAAGCATAGATGTCCAGCGTGTTCTTGAGAATAAAATGCAGCTTTTATTGAGGCAAAACAGGATAAAACAGTCTGTGTTCCTGTGTATAAGGTTTTATCCTGTTTTGCCTCAATAAAAGCTGCATTTTATTCTCAAGAACACGCTGGACATCTATGCTTATTACATTCATATATGTGTCTAATATTACGATTGTAGTGCTACACCCCCGAACGCCCCCAGAACACCCCTTCATGTTAGGTGCATTAGAAAGTGTTGAGTCTTATGAACAATGGGCCTAACACATACATTAGGTGCAATAGACATCGTAGCCGGCTCACTTGAGCACATTTTACGCCAGAAAAGGGTGAAAAACCCAATCATACATGTCTCCCATTGTGCTTTAAGTCAGTAAGAAATTTTGGTCCATACAATCTTTTTGATTTGTGAAAAATATCAAAATATTCTGAAAATTTAGAAACATTTTCAAAGGTAAAAAATTTCTGTGTGCACCCATAAAGCTATATTTACTATTTTGCCATAGGCAAACTTAAACTCTATCAGTTCTCTATCTGTAAAACACTATAACATAACTTTTATTATGTATAACTCTTAACCTCTACACACTATTTAAAAACCTGATTTCTAACCTCACCATTTAAGGGCTTGTTCACACGACGTTTTGGATCCGTTTTGAATGCGTTTTACGGATCCGTTTTTAACCTGCGAAAACTGGATGCAAACGGCATCCAAAAAGTGGATCCAGAAAACGCAACAGCTGATCCTTTTTTGGATGCTAATTGGATGCGTTTTACGGATCCGTTTTTTTCAATCCTTTATTTAAATCAACCTATCAAACTGCAATTTAAATATAATATAACCTATCAATGACCAAGAAAAAACTATCTTTTTACCTAGTGTCAAACAACTGTACATACACCTATGATTTTAGAACCTGCCCCCCCTATTTTTTTTTTTTAAATCAACCAATAGTTTTCAAACCCACCCTATGTAAACTAATTAATAACAATCATTTATAAACTAAATCATTTATAAACTAAATATATATTTATAACTAATAATATTTAGTATGCATATATATATTTATATCATTTTATATAAATATACATTTAATATACTATTAAATACATTTATAATATTATATACATTTATATTATATATAAATTCTATACAATAAGTATATTTATATATATATATAAATATACTATTATATACATTTTATATAAATATATATTTATATAAATATATATAAACATTAAAAAATATAACCCAAACATAATATTCAAATTTTATATTTAATTTAAATCCAATGCGTTTTACGGATGCGTTATTGGCATCGAAAGCGGATCCAAAACGCACCCAAATTTATGCTGCGCTTTTGGATCCGCTTTCGGGATGCCAAAAGCTCACTCCATTATTTCCTATGGGGATTTCTCTTGCGTAAAACGCAAGAAGAATTGGCATGCGAAAAGCGCATCAGCAATCACTTGTGTGAACAGTGATGCGCTTTTGCCATTGAAAGCAATGTTAATCCCACTGACAATTGTTAGATCACAAAAACGTTGTGTGAACAAGCCCTAACCCTTTCTACTTCTGAAAGAAGGAACAGCTCCTTTTCTATTATCAAGTCTGGTGAAGCACCACCTATTAACAGGAGAGCCTTATATATATAGCAATTTACTAGCTCCAGTAAGGGATCCCAAGCCTCCTACTTCGGCAGTCGTCCCTAATCTCATGGGCACAAAACAAATAAGGCCCCCTTGTGACACCATCTGCAGCAGGTGACACTTGTAGACAGAGGTGAGAAATCACAATTTAAAACGTCATATCTGACCTCCCCGACATGTTTCACCAGCTAACCTGGCTTCATCAGGGGTTAGAGGTCCTTCTTTTTTTTAGAAGTAGAAAGGGTTAAATGGACAGGTTGGAAATCAGGTTTTTAAATAGTGTGTATAGAGGTTAAAGGGGTTTTGCCACCATGTAATGTTGACGTGGGAACCTCCAAAATGGGTATTTAATCACTTTTCTAAATATATGTGATTAAAAAAAGTGAAAACTCTGAGAACTACAGCATTGCTCAGTCCCCCTTGGTTACATTAAAGCTTTCCCTAGTCACGACCCAGGAGCTGACAGGCCGCGCTTGCGTGAAACACTTCTTATCTGATGACAGGCAAAATGAATGAGCTTTTAAGGCACCGGGTAGACAGTGCAGTCTGAGGCTGTCTTGCTGATTGAGAATCCACTCTTGTACTGTTTATTATTTCACTCAAGTTTTGAGACGCTCCCCTGGATTCCTCACTCCCCCCCTCCCCCTTTCCCTCTCTCCCCTGCAGCTTCATGACTCAGCATGATCTGTTTACATTATGCTCCCGTGCTGACAGGAGCTAGGTAAGTGCCGTCTTGGCAAATCCCCTTTAAGAGTTATACATAATAAAAGTTACGTTTTAGTGTTTTACTGATAGAGTTTAAGTTTGCCTATGGCAAAATAGTAAATATAGTGATCAAAAGTCACTCTTTGTTCTCTTGTGAGATTCCCAATTTTTGGAGACTATGCACCCATAAAGCTGTCATTGCTTCCAAGTACCAGGAGACATGTTTTAAGATATTGTCCTGATGGTCCCTTCCGCACTACATAAATGGTACCCCTCTGTGCCTAACACCTGTTGGCGTTGTGGGAGTGCGGTGGGAACCATGTCTCATATATGGTGGTAATGTCCTTCTCTACAGGGCTTCTGGGATCGGGTATACAAAGTAATTCTGGAACTCACAGATGTTCGATTACCTAGCTCCCCTGAACCCTCCTTGCTATTCATGTTTGATGTCACGATTCCAGCCTACAAAAAATCTCTGTTCCGTCAC
Source organism: Phyllomedusa bahiana (assembly GCA_025379985.1). Classification (NCBI taxonomy): domain Eukaryota; kingdom Metazoa; phylum Chordata; class Amphibia; order Anura; family Hylidae; genus Phyllomedusa; species Phyllomedusa bahiana. The sequence goes on from JAODAL010009996.1 coordinate 31,379, forward strand.
CTCCTGCAGGCAGCTAAAACAGTGATACCTCGTCACTGGAAATCTGCAAGTTCATCCACTATTGACGAATGGTTTGCGGAGATTTCACATATACATCAAATGGAGGAGCTGGTAGCTCATACCCCGCCACAATCTGACATTGTATCCAAAACCTGGTTTCATTGGCTCTCTTTCCAATCTACTCCACTCTTTCGTTCGCTCACTTCCTGATGTAATATCTTTCTCTGCCCACTGCCTCCTAATTGTGGATGCACTTCGCGTTGAAACACATATAGCTACTCACAGGTTGCACTATTACATCTCATTTTGGGGTCTCGTCTGCTGGTGTGTGGGACGCCGGGTTATGTCCTCGTCCGCAAACCCTCCCGCTCTTTCCTGTTTTTCCCTCCCCCCCAGGTTCCCTTTTTAATTCATTTATTTTCCTGGTATTTACTGTTGCTTACACCATGACTTCAGTATTTGACAATATACGTTATGATATATTATAACTTGATATGATATGTAATGTTATTTCTTGTTTGGCCGACTAGGCCTCCTGTCCTTTACAAACCTTCTGTGCATTTTATTGCATAGTATGTTTTGTACCTTATGTGCTGTATTCTCTTAATAAAGCTTTTGAATTTGAAAAAAAAAATTCTGTGTGTAAGACATAATTTTTTAAGGTTCAGGTAATATTCAGCTGACTTATTATATTAAAGGGGTTGTCTCACTACATTGATTCCTCTTACCTCAGTCCTGTTTCCTTGGTTTCATTTTGAATTCAGGGGCGTGTTTACTTGTTTCCACTAGGCTGCAGTAGAAGCCAGGTCTGTAGCTATAGCAACCAGTGCTGACAGCCTATCAGGAGAGATCAAACAGGTCTGTAGCTATAGCGACCTGAGGAGCTGATGTAGCCCATACAAGAGGGGATAGCTAGGAATAGGTAGGATACTGTTAATGGAAATATATTGCAAAGTGAGTTGTTTTTGCAAGATCCTTAATATAAAAAGCAATCTTTGAAGTGAGACAACCCCTTTAAGCTTCACTTATTGTGTGGGCTCTGCTTGTGAACCCACATGATGTCGTGGATGTTCAAGACCGTCCGATTGCATTAAGGCCCTTGCAATTTGGACGTTAGTGAATGTCCAAATACGCTAAGGGGTTAATAACAGATAAACATGACTGGAATAGAATGATAGTTCCCTTCACAGCTGTTTACAGTAGCCTGATTAGATATACCATAAATGTCTGATCATTGAGGGTCCTACTCAGGGATGGGATTCAGTTGGTTGTCAGCTGGTTAGTGAACTCACATCCAATTGTCCCCTGGTTGTTGAAATCACAGCTGGCAGTTTCATGGCTCTTAAAATCATAGCCGGTTCACCGAAAAGGTGAGAAGCATCACCCTACTCCGGTTCTGTAACAGCGGCGCACCACCTTCAGACATTGGCAGGCAGCTAAACTTCCCAATCCTTGTAGTCTCCCTACTTTCCCTCTGCATCGTGGCTGCAGCCATCACCACCATGAGAGAGGAATGAGTCGGTGCTGTTTTCACCATAGGACATGCTGGGCAGTTGTCTGGGGGCTCCATTTTAGTCTATGCACAGTCTAGAATTAAACACTAATTTTCACCCACTTTAACATTAGAATCTCTCACTTACTCAGTGAAAGGAGAAAAATTATAGTTTGTAGTGGAGAGTAGGCATGTCTGCATTTACAAGAGATAGTGCGGTTTTTATTGCTTCAATGCTAAGGAAACAGAATATTGTAATAGGTTCGCGAGAGGCTGTAGACAACAATTACAGACAGTGTGCTGGGTCAAAACACTGATTTTGTTGACGGTATCAGTACATACCCTGTTTCTCCAATAGTAAGACACCCCCGATAGTAAGACGGAGCGGGGAGTTTAGGGAGGTCACTAAGTAAGACTACCCCGAAATAAGACGTAGTAAACGTACGTTTTCTGCCCAGGCCTGCGAGGGGCCCGGGCCAACGGGGACGTTTTCACTAAAAGCGCTTCTCAGGGAGCGCAAAGCTGAATGCCATACAGCGCACATGCCCGGGGCCTGCGTGGCCCGGGGCACGTCCGCATTCCTCACCTATATTCGACTCCTCCGGAGCCCATAAATGAAGGAAACCACGCGGGGCACAGAGCGAGCGCTCCGGCCCGCAGGGGCTCCGGGGACCGCGACTCGGGGCTGTCCGGGATCCCCATCACGCGCTGCGGGGCCTGATATGCATCCGCCTGTGCCGGGCAAGAAGATAGAGCAGACCGAGAGCGCGGGAGACGGAGCGCGGGTCCAGGAAATGATTGTTTTTTTTTTTTATTTGGTTTTTTATTGCCTACACCTGCCTATACCTCCTACAGCTCCATACCTCCCTTTATACCTCCCTAACTTCCCCTCAGCGCCTAAACTTGCCTAAAGCCGCCCTATACCTCCCTGAAAGCGCCAACCTCCTACACGCCTATACCTCCCCCCCTAAAACCTGCCTACAGCCGCCCTATACCCTCCTACAACCGCCCTAAAAACCTCTATGGGGCCATATACCTGCCTATGGGGCCAAACCTCCTAAATCCTTATGGGGGACATAACCTCCCCTATTCCCTCGTAAGGGGGCCATATACCTGCCAATATAAGACAACCCCAAAAGTAAACATAGTGGGACTTTTGGGGGTAAAAAGAATGTAAGACGCTGTCTTACTTTCGGGGAAACACGGTATAAGTTTATTTTACTGATAATTTACATTTCATCCTTGTGAGTAGTTGTATAGGCCAGGCCCCGTGCACTACTCTGCCTGGGAGCCTATAATGCTATTAAAACAGCCCTGGAAGTAGCATAAACATCATAAGGCTGCCACCTCCTTCTGAGGCAGGGGTTTTTCTGGCAGAGGTGGCCAAAAACTGCTTTTTTAGTTTTCTATTGTTTTCCCTTTTCATCTGTTATTTCACCAAAACCCAAAGGGCAGAGAATTTGGGGCTGATATCTTTGCACTAAGGGCCACATGGTGAAAACTGTTGGGGGTTTAAAACTTTTCTTTGTTCACTTACCAAAACCATCAGAGTTTCCCTTTCATTTCAATAGTTATATGAAAGAAGAAAAAGGGCGCTCTGATTGGTTGCATGAGCCTGAAAAGGTTGCTATGGGGAACAAAGAAAAGGGTTAGACCAAGACATTTTCAACTTTTTCCCCCCCTATGCGCATTTGTATTTTTTTGGGGAAAAAAGATGATCTATCAAGGTAACAAAATAAGGGTATGTTCACACGGCTTATTTCCGCATGTAATTGCATGCGCATTTCGCCGCGTATTGAGCTTTATGTGCGGCAGAATGCGCGCCGCAATTCCGGTAATTCATAGCTCACAAGAGAGCTAAGAATTACACTTGTCTCGCCAGGCTACAAACGATCGTACGACCCGGGGGGAGAATTGACATGTCAATTGTTTGCGGCGCTTACGCGCAGCTGGCCTTGCATGTCCATGGGGCCAGCCGGGGGCCGGCCCCCCTGTGCTTTGGGAGTACTCGCTGTCACGGTTGATGGTAGTGGATCTGCTGGACCACCACAAGTGATGGCGTAACCACCCAGGGGGGGGAGTCTAATAGAACCCAGTTTTCAAAGGCCTGCTGCTAAGAGGATGGACTTTCTCGGCGGGAAACTATCGGCGCTTCCACTACGTACATGCTTGCTAGCACTAAGGGATGCGGGCACAAATCGGAGACGTAGAGAAGTCGGGGACAGGGGAGTAAGTCAGGGGCAGGGGGCGAGAATTTCTTGAAACAATTTCACTATTAAAACAGTAGTAGAAAAAATAGCTCTGGTATGTTTAGACGATCAGTCCAAGACCTTTTCGCATGTATAGAAATCCAAGAACGGATAGCAGGGAGACGCTGAACAGCGGGGACACTGCACACCTGTGCAACATTTCGAAGGAAACTAAGTGATTAAATAACTTAAAAGCATCATTTGGCTTCTACCTTATAGGTTTTTTTTGGCTTCTTTTCGATTAACACTTCAAAATAAAAAGCTGAACTAAATGTTTTTTCAGCCTCAAAAACAGGGATGCAACTATCACCGTAGCAGCTGCTACGGTCCTTGCTGCCCTGGATCTACCTAATAGTACATCATGCCTCCAAACGCCCAAGTCCATTGTCCCAGGCACTTAAAGGGTTGTGCCTGGGATCCAGGTCACATGCCCTCGATCCCTGGGTCTGCGCTGCTTATATAACTTTTTGTATGGTCCTTGGATGCGCAAACAGTTAATTCCCTTGGTGGAACAGAGAGCCACCGGCTCCCCACCACAGCATTTAGCTTAGAAGGCCTACTAGACATCAGCTCTGCATCCTGACTCAGGAAACATGATGACATCATATCATTGTGCCTGCCACTTGCCGGGGGAAAAGGGAGAAAATTTTTTTTAGTGTGCTTTATTTTTTTTACTAATGGTGGTCATGTCTGCCCACCTACCTACAAGCGACCTACCCTTCTACCCACAAGGAGCCTACCTACAGCTTCCGTACCTACCTTCTATGGACTACCTACCTACCTGGGGGCTACCTGCCTAGGCCTTCTCACTTACCTACATGAGGCCAATCTATCTTACCTGGGGCCTAGCAACCTAAACACGTAAATTAGGACTACCTACCTACCTGTGAGCTACCTACCTATATGGGGCATGCCTATCAACCTCCCTCAGAAATACCTACCTACCGGGGTATACCTACCTGGGCTTACCTGCCTACTTACATGGGGCCTACCTTACCTACCTACCTACCTTGAGACTACTTGTCTACCTAGGACCTTGTCTGTTTATCTATCTACTTGGGACCTTGCCTACCTACCTACCTGGAGCCTTGCCTGTCTACCTACCAGGGAGCCTACCTACCTGGACCCCTCTCTGGCTACCTACCTACTTCCCTGGGGCCTTGCCTACCTACCTACTTCCCTTGGGTTTGCCTACCTACCTTACAACCTGGGGTTTTGCCTGTGTTTCTGTATTTTACATGTTTCCCCTCTGGACTACATCAAACCTATTGGACTCTTTTGTACCAGCATTAGATTTATGTTTGTTTAATAAAATAGGATGGGATGTTGTAGTAAATTTCTTATTTAAATAAAGTGTTTTTTATGTTTTAGTGTATTTTTTTCACTGTTTAGTATGTAATGGAGGTATATGACAGATGCCTCTCCACACTAGCATTGAAGAAGTTATCATGGCAGTCTTTAACGGATGGAGAAAAAAAGGAAAATGAGTAGCTAATCAAAGAAAGCATCACCTGTGAGTCACTGACTATTATCACCTATATGTCTGCAGAGCCTGTGTACACTGGTAATTACCACTATGTGGTCACTGTATGGCGGTAAATGGCTTTGCTACTGATCTTTATCCCTAATTTTATAAAGATTATTCAGTCACTATAGTTGGGAATGGGGTTTTTTCGGGTGCTATAAAATCGGGCCCTCATGTAGACGTTATTGGTAATGTTAATCTTAATATAGATGAGTTTGCTTTCTAGCGGTATAATGGTGATATGTATGGTGAGGTATTTGCTCCTTGTATTATTTAGTAACTGTATGACTATTAGCACTGCCAATTGTTTTTTTGGTTGGGGGGGGGACCCATTTTAAAATTTGCTAGAATCAGACTTCTCTAGTTTTGCCCTTCTTTCAAACACTGTAATACTAAACATGTTAGGGAAAAGGATGGCAAGAAGGTTTTTAGAGGCACTATGGAAAACACTGTCATTGTGGATGGCACTTCAATTTTGGGGAGAAACTTTTCAGCAAGGAAATAACCTAGAATACATCTCACCTCTAAACAAAATTAAATACATTGTACAGTATAAGTGGAAAATTAGAGGCCTAATTTATTAGGCCCAAATGCAAAATATGTAATATTTACCCCCCTACATTTACCATAGTTATACAGGTGGCTTCTTATAATAATAATAATCTTTATTTATATAGCGCCAACATATTCCGGGTAAACGTACAGACATTACACATTAAAAGAACTTACAGATGAGACACAAGGTGTGAGGGCCCTGCTCGTGAGAGCTTACAATCTATTAGGGTGTATGGGTGAAACAAACGGTAAGGCTATGTTCACACGGCTTAAAATGGGCCGTATTTCGGTCCGTAATTACGCGCCGGAGTGCACCAATTACGGGCCGAAAACGGCCCATTCATTACGGTACTTCACAGTTCTCATAAAGAACTATGGATTACGTCTCCTCTTCTCCCGCCAGGCGAAGCCCCGGCGGGGAGATAATTGACATGTCACTTTCTAGCGGCGTATACGCGCCGCTAGCAGTGATTGTCTATGGGCCGGCGAATGCCGGCCCCCCGCTCGCTCCCCCGCTCCGCCCCCGTCCACATGGCGTAATTGCGGGGCGAAATTACGCCCCGTAGTTAAGCCGTGTGAACATAGCCTAAGAAGTGCCAAGTTTACAATGGTCCAGCCTTGTTTCATAAATAGGGGGTGGTTTACATGAAAAATGGATGAACCTGCCACCCTGACAGTACATCTATATACAGATAAGTGCCTGTGAGTGCCCTAGTGTAGGTCGTGACAGATGTGTGTGATAGCAGTTAGGGATCTTGGTAGGCCAGACCGAGAAGATGTATTTTCAGGGCCCTCTTAAAACTGTGAGGGTTGTGAGTGTGCCTGATCGCCCACGGTAGCATATTCCAGAGAATTGGCGCCGCACGTGTGAAATCTTGAAGACGTGCATGGGAGGTTCGGATGATTGATGAGTGTAACCTGATATCATCAGCAGAGCAGAGAGAGCGGGTCGGGTGGTAGACAGAGACGAGGGAGGTGATGTAGGGGGGGGGGGCAGCGTTGTGGAGAGCTTTATGGTGAGAATGCTGAGTTTATACTGTATCCTGTATTGAATGGGCAACCAGTGGCAGAAGCTCCAGGATTCAGATGCTATTGCAACCTCTAGAGCTAGGCCCTGGTAGAAAATCCTATTTTTCAATTCTAGTAACATCTGATTCTTGGCTTCTGCAATTTTACATACCTAAAAAATCCTAATGAAAAAATTCACAAAAACAAACATGTTTTTTGTTTGTATTTACCCTCCATGATGAACATGAGGATGAATATGAAGATGGATTGTGAGCAATTTTATGTTATCTAGTTTCATCTTCAATAAAAAAAATAAAAAATTCAAAGCCAAAACAGAAAAATACAAATCGTGCATATAAATGTCATGATAGATTCATTGACTTTCTCACAGGTTTATAACAATTCTGCATTTATTTCTTTGGTAAAATCCTCAGTGTTATATTGCTTTCCATTCTACAATATTTGTTACAGTTTTTTCAGAATGGAAACTCACTTTTATGATCTGGATATAGTAGTGAAAGCAAAGGCATTTTAGTTAAAGAAAAAAAAAAAATCACCGTCTGAATAAAACCGGTCCTTTAATGTGGCAGCCAGGGCTCTCAGCCTGATAACATCCCTGTGTGTCTTGCATTTGGCCTTGTGCGGGGAAGGTAAAGTTCCCTTATCTTATCTGTATCTCCACACAACAACCGGCCTCTCTTCCAATTCAGTCTTAATCTCCTTAGTAAATAATACAGATATTTTCCCCATAACAAAAATGGAGCTGCCAGATTGAGTTAGATAAAACCTCTCATTTACACACCATTCTCTTTCAGAATCTGCCTGATTTCTCATAATCTCTTTAGCTTATCAGAAAAGGCCTTTTCACATTTTAGCCATGGTGTGGTTGCTATAACCAGGCTATTATTATTAAACAGAAATCTCGTAGGCTACAGCTGTCTTTTTGAATAGATATGTGACCTTATTGTCCCTGCTCTATTTTCCAAATTGAAGACAAATTATTGTTCTGTTGCCCAATTTCGCTACATATCACGGTACTGCAAGGAAGTGGCTTAAAATAGGTTATTAATTGGTCATAAGCCTAAAGGCGCTGCGCAGTACCGCACCAGTGTGTTGCGTAATTCCGAGACAAAAGACACATTTTAATTAAAGAGCCGTGCATTTGCTGTGTCAAATATACTGGGGGAAAAACAGGAGAGAAAGAAAACTAGGTATCAGCTAAATTAGTTCAGCCCTTGAACATCTGTAAGTAATTAAAATCATCATCAAGAATGGCGGCAATTAAACCAAGAAACGTAAACAGAAATTAGCAATATTTTGACTTTCCAGTTTGTTATTCCAAAGCAGCTTCTTTTGGGAGTTTGAAAAGGGGGAAAGGGAAATGATAAATGTTGAATACAAACAGAAATCAGCCATAAAATTAAAACCACAGTGTAGGTCTCCCTTGTGCTGCCAAAACGGCTCTGACCTACAGAGGCGTCGACTCCTCAAGACCTCTGAGGATATGCTCACATCTCGGGTTTTTCCAATTGTAAAAATTTAAGGTAGAAATCTGAGGCGATACCTCAAATTTCTGCCAAGGACTTTGTCTTTGTAGAAGCAGTTTTTGTCTCTAATAATATCATATGTAAGCCCCATTTTAATTGAGACAAATGCACGTCATGCCTACCAGTGGAATCTGAGCAAGTTCCAGTTACAAAAATGGACATGGTCATTCATTTTTTTTTCCCGCATCACAGATTTGAAATTGGGGGTGTAGAAAATCCACGTTGTAGTTCATAGTTTCAATCACAGTGTGGATTGCCCAGTCACATGAATGGGGCTCAGTTTGCACGTGAATTTTAATGTGGAACCCAACGCGGAATCTGGATCAAATTCCACATTAAAATCTGTTGTGTGAACTATTCCTAAAGGTGTCCTATAGTGAGTAGCACCAAAAAAATCCTGTAAGTCTTGTCATCAGCAAAGCTTGGCCTCTATGGATTGGACTTACTGCATACTGCATATGCTCAATTGGAATGAGATCTGGGGAATATGAGGGCCAAATTCATATCTTTGTCATGTTTCTCAAACCATTTCTGAACAATTTATCCAATTTGACAGTGAAAATATCCTGCTGAAAAGAGCCACTGGCTTGCTTCAATATTTAGGGTAGTTGTAGTAACACGCAATGTTTTCCAGCAGACTATTGCCCAAAGCATCACACTGCCTTCCCTGGCTTGTCTTCTTCCCATAGTGTCTTTTAGTGCCATCTCCTCCTTAGGATAGTGATACACATGTACTCGGCTGTCAACATGGTTTCATAGACATAGGCATAGGCTGACATAGGCATAATTTTTTCAGATCAGGCCACCTCTCTTCATTCTTCCATGGTCCAGTTCTGATATCCATGTGCGAACTGGCTACTTCTGATGGTGGACAGGGGATCAGCATGGGCTCTCTGATCAGTCTGTGGTTAAAACTCCCATACACAGCCCCATAAGCGATGCACTGTGTGTTCTAATATCTTCCTGTCATGGCCAGAAGCAAGTAATTTTTTCAGCAACTTGTTTGCTGTAGTTCTTCTGTGAGATGGGACCAGATGGGCTAGCCTTTACTCTCCATGCACATCAGTGAGGTCTTGGTTACCATGACCTCATCACTGGTTGTCCTTTCTTGGACCACTTCTGGTAGGTACTAACTACTACATGCTGAGAATACCGATTAAGGTGGGGTTTCTATCAGGGAAACACCGTTGATTGTGATTTTGTTAAGATCGCTATACTAGTACTATTTGATTTTTGAAAAAAGAACCTAATTACAATTACAATCATAACCATCAATTAACAGTGTTAGTTTTACTCTATAAAATCTGCTGTAAAACCCAAAGATGACTACCTACAATGACCGCATCATCCATACTTGAGCAGGGTTCCTTTCAGCTAAGGTTACATTATTCTTGACAAGAATTAGTCTACTGCGCTATTAAAATACTGCCAATAAAAACCCTGGAAACTCAACAAACCGCATTAAAGGACAAGTGATTTATATTTTTATTTTTTTTATCCTTTGTTAGTGAGCTTGTTATACCTATGTTGGCTTTGTTGGATGTCATGATGGTATTGTGAACTGAATCAATCCTAATAATTTACCCATCATTATCGTCTGATTAAATGTAATATTGATGAGGCTTTCATAGGGTACACTGATATACAAAATTATTATCAATGGTACTCTCAGTAAAAATTATTAAAGTCTTTATTTTCCACACACACAAAAATAAATCAGAAAAAATATATATAAAATCTAAATACAGAGTCCTTAAAAATCATCAGTTTATTGATGGCAGTATAATTAATCAAATTGTTAAATTGTTGTTTCCTTACATCTTAATTAAAGAGGTTTTGCCATTAAGTAAAATTGACATGGGAATGTCATTATCATGACAGTACCCCCCCCCCCCCCTTTATGAGGGGCCACCGGACCTCAACAAACCTCTATGTTTGCAAATGGACCTGTGAATTCTTTCCTTTTCCAGCTTGGGGGCATTTTTGCAGATGACTCGGAGCGGACATATTTTGGTCTGGTTCGGCGGTTTTTACTAGGTTTTTTTTATTTTTAGTTGGGCGTTTTTTAGAGTCTTATGACTCCTAGCCCAGACTGTGCACAGTTGATTAACGGCGGTTTCTATTTTAGTTTTATCACCTGTAGTGGCAGAATACGTGAAGTGGGAACCATCGTCACGGCAAAAGCGGGCCAGCTTGGGAGGAGCAGAATTTTGTGAACTGGTAGTTGAGGACACATAATCTGAAGGCAAGGTGGTGACCACTACTCCCGAGGAAAGAATATTTTCAGGTTTCTCAATTGACAGATGCATAGATTCTCGTTCCGGGGCAGACGAGTTGAGCTTTGCCCCCGGAGGGAGGTCTATAGGACAAGCATCAGGCTGGTGTGGAGGCAGATGTTTCCCAACATCCCCATCAAAGACGCTAGAATTACATTCTGAAATATCATGAGCATTAATTACAGCACACACCAAGGGATGCACTGTCTTTGAATGAGCACCACATGAGTCACCCCATTTGATCAACTCGGTGGTTCTCCAGTTGAACAAAAAATGAAAGTTTTTCAGTATGCGAACTCCCAAAGTGACCTCAGCAGTACAAAATTTTATTCTTCCTCCGGTTAGTGAGGTAGAATCTACACCTGAAACAAAAAATGGAGAACACAAAGCAACAAGTTCCAAACCCAAGGCTTTAGCAACAGCCATACTGATGAAATTAGCAGCTGCACCCGAGTCAATCAGGGCACGACAAGCAAAAGTCTTGGAGCTAGAAACTAAGGTTACGGGCAAAACAAACTTGTTATCAGAGTTAGGAGGTACCTGTACATCCGAGTTACCTTCCTGGACATTGTGCAGACGTTCGGTGTTACCTTGGGGTGAATTAGGCCTAATAGGACAGTCTCTCAGGAAATGGTCAGGCTTCCCGCAATAAAGGCACAAGGCATTCTCCAAACGGTGTCTCCTCCTGGTGGCAGCAGACGTAAGACCCAACACCATGGGTTCTTCTCCAGAAGACTGAGAGGGAGATGGGAGAGAAGAACTCTCAAAGAAGGAAGAAGCAGGTTTTACAGGAAAGCCTGACTTGAGCTGAACAGTTAAACCCCCTTGCTTTTCCCTGCGTCTCTCCCTTAGTCTTCTGTCAATAGTCACAGCTAGAGTCATAAAGTCACTCAGGGTCTCAGGGATTGGATGGCTGACCATAGCATCCTTCACGGCATCAGACAGTCCTTGTCTGAAAAGGGTCTTCAGAGGTTGGTCAGACCACCCGGTCAACGTACACCATTGGCGGAACTCGGAACAGTAGTCTTCAGCCGAGTGGTGGCCCTGCTGAATAGCTATCAAATGAGTCTCCGCCCATGCCACACGGTTGGGGTTATCATAAACCTGTCCTAAAGCCAAAAAAAATCTGTCCATAGATCTCCACTCAGGGGCTTCAGAGGGTATAGCTAATGCCCAATCCTGAGGTGGGCCCTGGAGGAGAGACACAACAACTGCTACTCTCTCAGCCTCAGTGGGAAAATAGTTGAAGCGAAAAAATAAATTACATGATTCCCTAAAGGTTCGGAACCTGTCAGGATTTCCGTCAAAGCGATCAGGAAGAAGCATCTTAGACTTATGACGTATGCTAGGATCCACAAAAACAGGGGCAGGTAGGGACACAGACGGGGCGGCAAGTCCAGGTACCAGGTTAGTTATGGCATCCAGACGCTGCGAGACTTGATTAATAAGCCCCGCCATGCCCTGAAGCTGAGTTATCAACTCATCCAAGCGGTCGGTGACCGACAAGTCGGTACTCATATTGAACCGTGAGGGGAGTCGACTGGGGTAAGGCCTGTTATAATGCAAGGGATCCATCAGGGGCGCACAAACAGACACAGACAGCGTGAGGCCCTGACACTGATCCCAACCCCTGCAGACAAACAATACAAACACAATAAGGGAAGGTCAAGCAAGCCAAGTCCATAACTATCGGGAACACGGTACAAAGTCAGAAGGCATAAGAATAAACGTGAAACAAGCAGAGTAAGTTAACCAGGGAGGCACAGAATAAAGAGGGCGAGTTATAGGCAGAAACAAACCAATATAACAGGCAAGGAGAAGAGACAGAAGAACCCTTAAATACCTTTCAGGAGAACTAAGGACAAAGGCAATAGAAGGAAGAAACAGAAGACCAGATAGGAAGGTAGAGCTGTCAATCACCAGGAGCAAGGAGCCAGGTTAACCCATGGAGTGCTGGACGATTCCTGGCCCAGGCGTCGGCCTGGAATCAATCAAGATAGCAGGGAAGAAAACCCAGTTCACACTAGTGAACACAAATGTAGACACTATGTCAAAAACCACGGCTTACGTCGCAACGGCCATGGCCGGCGACCAAAACTCAACGCTGGGGTTCTTTCTGGCATGATCATGACAGGGAAACTTGCAAACTAAATAATAAACATTTTCACCTTCATCATTATTAAAAATTCTGGACCGTTTTTGTTTTAAGCTGCTCCCTTAGTGATCCATTGTTTACAGCTCATCTCCAGGGTATGCGACCAGGGACGAGAGCTCCTCACTCCTGGTCGCACATGCTCAGACATCACCTCTCTTCTCAGGCAGCAACTGAGTGTTCAAACCCCAGGTGCTGTCACTCTCCTCCCGTCCTCTGTACTCCTTAGTAAATAGTCGAAACAGTGCAAATAAATTAAAAAAAAGAAACCATAATCAGGTATGTGCATTGATAAAGAAAAAAAAATCCACCGGTTTGGTTCCTGCCAGGATTTGAACCTAGGACCCTTGTGCTGTGAGGGAAAAGCTTTACCTCTGAGCTACTCACAGCTTTATAGATAAACAGACCTTTCTTTGACTAAAGTGAGGAAAGACCTGGTGATGTCACCCTGCTGGGTCACATGATATACAAATCACACACGCCCCCGTCTGAGCACGCAGAGCTGAAGAGCAGGATACAGGAGGTATGAAATGAGATTGTGGCAAAACCCCTTTAATTATACAATGTACTGCCAGAAATGATTTTTAAGGACTCCTTTTGATATTTTGTTATTTTTTAGATTTTGGAGTTTTTTTGGTATGGAAAAGACTTTAAGGAGGACATGTATGAAAACTGTCTAGGTGTAAGACTTTCCTTGTTGCCCATAGCAACCAATCAGAGCCCCCCTATTATTTTTTAGAACACTATAAGAAATTAAAGTGGAGCTCTGATTGGTTGGTATGGGCAACAAAGAAAGTCTTACAACTAGACAGTTTTTGTACATGTGGCTCTAAGATTTTTTTTTTACAGGGAGTGCTTTTTTGTATATCTTGTGGCTTTGGGCCTTTCAATTGGTACATCATTTTCTGTGGTTTGCTGAAGATAAGTAAATGGTTGTGGACAGTCAATTGATATTGGTCCACCAAAAGAAAAACACAAGACTTAGCAGGTCCACAAAAATCCCATAAAAAGCTTTAATCTACATACCACAGTGATACATATTCCTAAGAGATAGATGCAACATTTCTTTCTCAAGTAGCCAAGAAAGGCTCTGTGGAGCTTAGAAGTTGCATCTATCTCTTGGGAATATGTATCACTGTGGTATGTAGATTAAAGATTTTTATGGGACTTTTTGGGGCATGCTGAGTCCTGTGTTTTTTCTTTTGGTGGACTGTTGCTATGTAATTTGAGGCTGACTTACTAAAGAGACTCTGGAGCATTCCTAATCCCTAAGTTACACATTTTCTTATCCTAAATACATTGGTGCTGCTCTCAATTTTTTGTTCATTTTTGTGTGGCTAACTGATATCTGTCATTGAAGGGAAAAATAGTTTGGGGTTCAGCTCTCGTTTCCTTTATTTCCTTTGGGATAAGTAGCACCAGATGCGTAAGGCTGCTACTTACTCCCCTACTGAAGTAACAGAAAGGGTGCATTCACACGGCAAAGGACAAAATCTGCTTAGTTTTGACCTCAGCAGAACTGTCCATCCCAACGGGTTTTTGGATACAAAAACTGGTCATTTTTTCAGTAGTTTTTGTTTTTTGAACTGTTTTTGTCACTGATTTTGTCCAGGTTTTTGGATGTTTTTTCAAGTGGAAAAGTGTACTGAGTGAAAATGCAGTTTATTTTCCGAAAGCCATCCAAAAACCTGGACAAAAAACTGTTCACTCACTTTCTGCTCTGTTTTCATTAACTTCAATGTTAATTTTCTGTCTGGAAACCGAGCAGAAGAATGAACATTCTAAGTTTTTCTGAAAAACCGTCCGGCAGAAAATCCAATCTGTGGGGACCACTGAAGGGATTTTCTATTAAAGTCTATGGGGAGCGTTGCTTGTCGGTTTTCAGACGTTTCTAAAACTGCAAACCACTTCCAAAACCGACCAATTTTATATCAGTGGTATAAAATATCAAAATAAAATTGGATTAGCTGCTTCTCATGAGACTCAATATTTTCCATTGTTTCCTTTCCTTTTTTTAACTTTCCAATTCCCTGGGATCGGCAGTAGAAGCTCCGATGGCATTCTAGTCTCTGTTTACTACTGGCAAGGAAGTGACCAATGCAATCAATCAATTGTCACATGGTATACTATTGGCACCACCAATCAGTAATGGGTCCCATGATGCCAATACTATGGCATGTGAATCATAAAACCGCTGATTTATTGCACAGGGCACGTGCCAGCCACTAGTATAGTGACCACAAGCTTTTTTTGGTCATTTCATCGCATTGGATGGTCTTTTTACTTTTATTTTTTTTTTTTTAAGTTGTTGACCCCTTTAACTAAAAATTATACACAAATTCCAACATATGACATAAGAACACAAGCACAATGAATAATAGGTAACAATGCTTATGAGTTAGAATACAAATACAGCATGAACACATTAGTAGCATTTACTATGAACTATGAAAAGGTGATAATTACAGGCACAATAACTTTCTCAGGCAAGAAAAGGAAAGATCTCTCCTTAGGGAAGGCGCCTATATAGGCGTGTAGAGATTCAAAATGTTTTTTGCACTTCACGAAGCATCTGCAGGATTTGTTACATGCAACAGAGGGTGCTTGAGCTTCTCAGATCCTTTCCCATAATGCCTTGTGATATGCAGATGCTTCGTGGAGTGCAAAAGGCAATGTCAAATCTCCACATGCCTACATAGGCCCTCTCCCAAAGGAGAGATGTTCCCTTTCTGAGCCACTCATTGCCTCCTACTCAGCCAAGCCAGCATCGCTCTGCTCTGTATTGACTAGGGGCAAACACCCCGAAATGGCTGTATACAAATGGGTGATGTTGGCTTGGCTAAAAATCCCTTTTGCTTTCCAAAGACCCAGTGGGCCAAAGCATATTGAGGATTTGTTACATCCAACAGAGGGTGCTTGAGTTTCTCAGCTCCTTTCCCATAATGCCTTGTGATAAGGCAAGAAAAAACAACCACTGCTTGAAGATTACAAGCTGGTGGTGGCAGTATTATGGTTTGGGGGATGGTTTCATGACATTCTCGGGGCCACTCATAAATGTGGAAGGTGCTTTCAACTGATTTGGAAACCAATCCATCCAAATTGCCTACATGTACATATGATAATTGTCTTTCCTGGAGTGGATGGGATCTTACAGCAAGACAAAGGGACATTTTCCACAACTAGAAACGTCTGCAGTTGTTAGCAGAGCATGACCTGGTTTGTGGGACAAAACTTGATCATCTTGTTCGCTTTATTGATCGTCCACCATGCACCCTCCAGCAGCTATGAGATGAAGTCCCCATGGCTGCAAATACCTGAATCCATAATGTATTATGGTGGACATTGGATGAGATTTTGTACAGCTAACTGAATGCCTTTAGATGCATTGATGTTTCGCATTAGAATCATCAAACTACTAAAGTGAAATGTTATTGAGTTCATTTTAGATATTTAACTACAATGTACTGTATTGGGACAAGTGCAATACATTGGGACAAGTGATCAATAATAATTCAAGTACCATAATAAAATTCTAAAAATGAATGATTGATCTTGACTCTTTTGTCTCATGATCGTACTAACAGTTTGATCAAGCCGTGTATCTTAGAACTAAAGTCGGCCATGATTGCAATGATAACTGTAATTATTGGGGCTCACTGAGTGGTAGCCTGGAACCTGGTGAAGAAACGATATAGACCTTTTACAATCAGACTAAGTGGTGCAATTATAACCTTCACAAGCACGACATATTTTTTTACCCTTAGAAGATGGGTTTCATGCATTTTTTGAAGAAGACCAAAGAATGCCCATAGTAAATAAAAAAAAAAAATCCCATATAGGGATCAGTTATGAAAAATACGTGAGACAGGAGCTCCCTGCTTCTCCACCAGACCTTTAATAGCTTTCATTTAACATTGAGAATCCCGGTCAAAGTCAAATCCTGAAGTTGCTTCTGAAATTAAATTATATGAATTTACATTTTCAGTGACATTTGCCTTTTGACCAATTCACTGACCTCCCTGCATATGAAAAGAACCTCAAGCGAAAGTGATTGACAAGTAGAGACTTGGCTTTATGGATTGCCTAAAAAAAAATGTTAAGTAATAGTTGTAAAAGATGACACGCTGCTGTTAATCCTGTCCTCTTCAAGTCAGACAAGGTTGATCCACCCAAAGCAAGCGGATGATCCAAGGCTCCACAATTACTAGAGACAATTCCTACTGGCTGGACGTATTAGGGCTGAGCACTCTGACAACAAAGAAAGCAAAGTTTTTTTTATTTTCAGTTTGCACTGTTTGAAGTAAATGATAAAATATGGTCCATTCTGCACATCACCATTCTGATTCCCAGATGCTAATTCTAAGGGTCTCAGTTTTGGGAGCCACCATTTTTATTTTTATTGTCATACAAATCAGACTCATTTTATGCATATTTTGTAAAAAGATTTGCAAGTCTGAAATCTGAAAATCATCAACATTTAGGGGGGCATGTATGATCGGAGCTTTCACACATTTTCAGGCGTATAATGCACCTCACTGTGCCGGCTCCGCTGTCGGACACACCTAATGCACTGTTAGGCGCAAGGTTCGCCACTTTGCAATGCGCCTAACATGAAGGGGCATTCTGTGAGTGTTCTGGGGCGGGACGCATCACATTAGAAAACTCCAACTGTGGGCAATGCACATGTCCACATGCATTTTTGGGTTGCAGATAAAGAAAATACATTTATAAGAATAAAGACATGACAAACGGCTTGCTAAAACATTACACCAACATGTACGGCTTCTTTTTCTATTTTTGGAAAAAAAAAATTGCGGACCGCGGGCATGGTTGTGTCTCTGCTTCTGTCCTGTCTCCATTCACACTGCAGCCGCTGCTGTGGACTGCAGCCGTGTCTTCGTTGCCTTTTTGTTTCCTCGGTTCCGGTACCCGTTGCTGTGTTCCTTGTTATTATTGTACTCACCTGTCCTTGCTCCTGCTCCAGCCCGTGTTCTTGTCTGTGTTCTGCACGCGCCCTCCCTAAGGCACGTGCATGTAGGCTGGTCTGGATTTAAAAAAGACAGTGTCTCAATTACCTGTAAAATGACCTACGACCTCCTGGCATATAAGGAACTTCCTACCTCTGTTCTTGGTCAGTTTATGAATATCCATCTGAGTGCCCGACCTTTGCTGCTGGTTGCGCCTATTCCTGAGCTAACACCTGAGTTACCTGCATATATATTACTGCTGTTCCTGCTACTGCACCAGCTTGCTATTTATGTTGTTTCTGCAGTATCCTGCCATCTTGCCTGTCCGTCAGAGGTAGTCACATAGGAGTTCCCCTCCACAACGTTCGGCCTCTTAGACTCCTCTCCCTGGCGTGGTCTCCATCAACCCCATCTTTACCCCATAGTTGCCAACTTTTGAAAATGGAAAAGCAGGAGATCGAAGAGGGCAAAAAATTTGCATGGACACGCCCCTTCAAAAAGCCCCACCCACTCCGCCTAACTGCATAATGGCTTAAGAAGAAAGCCAGGTAGTTGCCCTTATAGCCAGGTAGTAGCCCCCCATAATCAGGTAGATGGCCCCTTGTAGCCGAGTAGATGCCCCCTTTGTAAGCCAGGTAGATGCCCCCTTTAGAAGCCAGGTAGTTGCCCCCTTTAGTAGCCAGGTAGATGCCCCCTTTAGAAGCCAGGTAGTTGCCCCCTTTAGTAGCCAGGTAGTTGCCCCCTTTAGAAGGCAGGTAGTTGCCCCCTTTAGAAGCAAGGTAGTTACCCCATTTGATAGCCAGGTAGATGCCCCCATTGACAGCCAGGTAGATGCCCCCTCTGTAAGCCAGGTAGAGCCCCTCTCTGTAAGCCAGGTAGTTGCCCCCCTCTGTAAGCCAGGTAGAGCCCCCCCCTGTAAGCCAGGTAGTTGCCCCCCTCTGTAAGCCAGGTAGTTGCCCCCCTCTGTAAGCCAGGTAGAGCCCCCCTCTGTAATCCAGGTAGAGCCCCCCTCTGTAAGCCAGGTAAAGCCCCCCTCTGTAATCCAGGTAGAGCCCCCTCTGTAAGCCAGGTAGATGCCCCCTCTGTAAGCCAGGTATTTGCCCCCTCTGTAAGCCAGGTAGTTGCCCCCCTCTGTAAGCCAGGTAGAGCCCCCTCTGTAAGCCAGGTAGATGCCCCCTCTGTAAGCCAGGTAGTTGCCCCCTCTGTAAGCCAGGTAGATGCCCCCTCTGTAAGCCAGGTAGTTGCCCCCCTCTGTAAGCCAGGTAGTTGCCCCCCTCTGTAAGCCAGGTAGAGCTCCCCCCTCTGTAAGCCAGGTAGTTGTCCCCCTCTGTAAGCCAGGTAGTTGCCCCCTCTGTAAGCCAGGTAGATGCCCCCCTCTGTAAGCCAGGAAGTTGCCCCCTCTGTAAGCCAGGTAGATGCCCCCTCTGTACGCCAGGTTTTTGCCCCCCTCTGTTCGCCAGGTAGATGCGCCCTTTTTTTGCGATGTTGTTGGCCCCTCTGTTAGCCAGGTAGATGCTCCCTCTGTAAGCCAGGTAGATGCCCCCTCTGTAAGCCAGGTAGATGCCCCCTATGTAAGCCAGGTAGTTGCCCCCTCTGTAAGCCAGGTAGTGGCCCCCTCTGTAAGCCAGGTAGATGCCCCCTCTGTAAGCCAGGTAGTTGCCCCCTCTGTAAGCCGGGATGTTAGATGCCCCCCTCCTGGATTGTAAGCCAGGTAGTTGCCCCCTCTGTAAGCCAGGTAGATGCACCCTCTGTAAGCCAGGTAGTTGCCCCCCTCTGTAAGCCAGGTAGATGCCCCCTCTGTACGCCAGGTATTTGCCCCCTCTGTAAGCCAGGTAGAGCCCCCCTCTGTAAGCCAGGTAGATGCCCCCTCTGTAAGCCAGGTAGTTCCCCCCTCTGTAAGCCAGGTAGTTGCCCCCTTTGTAAGCCAGGTAGTTGCCCCCTCTGTAAGCCAGGTAGATGCCCCCTCTGTAAGCCAGGTAGATGCACCCTCTGTAAGCCAGGTAGTTGCCCCCCTCTGTAAGCCAGGTAGATGCCCCCTCTGTAAGCCAGGTAGTTGCCCCCCTCTGTAAGCCAGGTAATTACCCCCTCTGTAAGCCAGGTAGAGCCCCCCTCTGTAAGCCAGGAAAAGATGCCCCCTCTGTAAGCCATGTAGTTGCCCCCTCTCTAAGGCTTGTTGTTGCTCCCTCTGTAAGCCTGGTAGATGCCCCCTCTGTAAGCCAGGTATTTGCCCCCTCTGTAAGCCAGGTAGAGCCCTCCTCTGTAAGCCAGGTAGATGCCCCCTCTGTAAGCCAGGTAGATGCCCCCTCTGTAAGCCAGGTAGTTTCCCCCTTTGTAAGCCAGGTAGTTGCCCCTCTGTAAGCCAGGTAGTTTCCCCCTCTGTAAGCCAGGTAGTTTCCCCCTCTGTAAGCCAGGTATTTGCCCCCTCTGTAAGCCAGGTAGAGCCCTCCTCTGTAAGCCAGGTAGATGCCCCCTCTGTAAGCCAGGTAGATGCCCCCCTATGTAAGCCAGGTAGATGCCCCCTCTGTAAGCCAGGTAGTTGCCCCCTCTGTAAGCCAGGTAGATGATCCCTCTGTAAGCTAGGTAGAGCCCCCCTCTGTAATCCAGGTAGAGCCCCCTCTATAAGCCAGGTAGTTGCCCCCCTCTGTAAGCCAGGTAGAGCCCCCCTCTGTAATCCAGGTAGAGCCCCCTCTATAAGCCAGGTAGTTGCCCCCCTCTGTAAGCCAGGTAGAGCCCTCCTCTGTAAGCCAGGTAGATGCCCCATCTGTAAGCCAGGTAGACGCCCCCCTCTGTAAGCCAGGTAGTTGCCCCCTTTGTAAGCCAGGTAGTTTCCCCCTCTGTAAGCCAGGTAGTTGCCCCCTCTGTAAGCCAGGTAGATGCCCCCTCTGTAAGCCAGGTAGATGCCCCCCTCTGTAAGCCAGGTAGTTGCCCCCTCGGTAAGCCAGGTAGTTGCCCCCTCTGTAAGCCAGGTAGATGCCCCCTCTGTAAGCCAGGTAGTTGCCCCCTTTGTAAGCCAGGTAGTTGCCCCCTCTGTAAGCCAGGTAGATGCCCCCTCTTTAAGCCAGGTAGTTGCCAGGTAAGCCAGGTAGATGCCCCTCTGTAAGCCAGGTAGTTGCCCCCTCTGTAAGCCAGGTAGAGGCCCCCTCTGTAAGCCAGGTAGTGGCCCCCCTCTGTAAGCCAGGTAGAGCCCCCTCTGTAAGCCAGGTAGAGCCCCCTCTGTAAGCCAGGTAGTTGCCCCCCTCTGTAAGCCAGGTAGAGCCCTTCTCTGTAAGCCAGGTAGAGCCCCCCTCTGTAAGCCAGGTAGTTGCTCCCCTCTGTAAGCCAGGTAGAGCCCCCCTATAACTAATAAAAATAAAATAATAAAAGTCACTCACCTCACCAGGCTCCTGCAGCTCCGGCCGATCTCCTCAGCGACGCAGGGGAAGTGAGTACAGCCGAGCGTCACTCCCCCTGCGCCGCTGATCTGTATGTACAGCGCACACCGGCGCTGTAAATACAGGGGGAGAAGGGAGGAGGGGAACGATCCCTCCTCCCTCCTCCACGCAAACCGGCCGGCGCTGTACATACAGGGGGAGAAGGGAGCGATCCCTCCTGCCTCCTCCCTGCACAGCGAGACTTCGGGCGGGTGAAGCGGATGCGCACTAGCGCTACTCTGTCGCCGCGGCCATTTAAAGAACCCCCGCTGCCTGCTGGCGGTGGGAGGAATGCCAACTCCCCCGGGAGGGCGGGGGGGGGGGACGACCCCAAATAGCGGGACCCACCGCCAAAAACGGGAGAGTTGGCATGTATGCTTTACCCTGCGGTGATCACAGAGGATCCACACCAAACACCCAGCCTCCACCGTGTCAATGCATACTGACACGACTGGTCGTTACACCTGCACATGGTTATATTATTTTGCTATTCATATGTTGCTGTTCCTCTGGAAGATATATTGTCCCTGACCCAAAAAAATGCTCCCAAAGTGAAACAAAGCTTAAAAAAAAAAAAAAGGAAATTTGCACATTAACTTCAAACTGACATCTAGCCCCTGCAGTTTTTGCAACAACAACAAAAAAGTTTGAAAAATACATGTGTTTTTGGTAGAATTTCTGAAAGCATTTCTTGCAAAAACACTTTGGCCCTCATTTAGTAATGTGGATGCCCCAGAAAAGCATCTTATAATGCACCAAAAACTGATGAGTCAAAGCCAAGAGTGGATTTAAAAGGAATGAGAAATATAATTAAAGGACTTATACTTTGCTTTCTTGCTGGAAATCAGATGGGGAGGTATATGGAGGTACAATATGGGCCCATACCAGTGCATGAATTCCAGGTTCCAAATCTTTAAAACATAGATCAGTAATACAGCCCTGTGCATTGCCCAACATAGTTTAACAACGTTATTTGAAGATTAAAATGGGCATTACTTATCCCTGGTGTTATGTTAACTACCAACTTTTGACTCTTGTACCAAGTTCTAGCAATGTTATATCACATTCTCAGTGCCACTAGTGCACAATAGTCAACAGATGGGGAGCTTCTTGTAGGGGGTCTGACAGCCACATTATGGGCCCAAAGCTGCTGATTATTAAACAAATCTTTAAGAACAAGTTTGTAAACAACCACAAACCGGATTGCGTACTACTCCCTAACTATGGATCATGGCAATTTTTACCCAGGCTAAGAATTGCTAAAAAAAAAAAAGCCCAACAATGATGTAACTGGTCATTTGGCACACGTAGAAAAGCTTTCCCAAAAGCCAATGGATTTTGCCTAGGTGCGGAACAATTGTTTGTGAATGGTTTGTCCCCAAAAGTTCATATCACCAACAATCATTTTTGTGCCCACATATAGAATCCAATCAACAAATGAGCAAATCCATCGGGGCATGTTTATGCTGGCCCATGATCGCGAGGCTGAATGTTCTAATGAAAATTTATGTCCAATCTTTGGCCTTGCTAAAACAGCCTTAAAGGGGTTGTATCATTTCATTTAATGGTCTTCAGAATAAGGGGACAGTGAAAACAAGCAATTTTGCAATTGGATGTCATTTGCAAAGCTGTCTTGTTTTCACAGTCTGCCTTATCTTTGTTTTGTGTAAACACTGTTCCCCATTGGCTGCCGGCTCTACTAATTTACATTCTGTCTGGTCCCCGGTCGTATTCACGGTTGCGACCAATGCTGCCTCTCTCACTGAGAATAAGGGGCCGGCAACAATTTCACTCTGCACAGCCAGCAGCTCCTCAGTGACACTGCAGCTGCTTCTATAATCAGAAAACAGCAGAATTGTGCCTCGGTGCCTAATGCTCCTGCATATAAGGGAGACGGATCAAGACTGGATTCAACTGTAACAAACCTCCAGCTGTGAGAGGAGAAGAGATCAGTGCTCTGAGTTCATAGAAGACTGTCAAGACTGAATGCAGGCCTGTGGTATGTAAACAGCTCTTACAAAATAAGACTTCAAAAGGAGAAGAACGACACAGTGACATGTGGGGAGGGGTTGAACACACGGACTCGGGAGCGAGCATGAACAGTGAAGGCGGAGGATGATGTCATCCCCCATCAGTTACGAAACACCCAACTGGAAGGGGAAGAAACGCCCCTGGATTTCAGGAACGGAGAAAATCAAGCTACCAGAGAACAGCCGAACTGATGAAGCGATACATCCCCTTTAAGTTCCCTATAACTATTGATTGGAGAAACTGTCAATGATCCACCAAGACATTAGTAAAATAAAAGTATTTAGACAGTTGAACATAGAAATTCAGTTATGCACCTTTGGAGCCCCATTGTATTGTGGCATGAATGATGAAGAGTTGACCTGAGATCAGTTCAACTACTTGATGGTAATGCATGGCGATGGCAGAGTATGAAATATGTATTTACCCCTTCTACTCTCTTCTGCGACGTCTCAATCCCATTCTGTGAAGGTTGACCTGTCATTACTGACAGATGCAGCCTGAATAGTATGGAGTTCTTATGTAATAAAATGGCACAGCATTGACGGGAAGCAAACTGAATGGTCTATGAATAGAAGACATTGATGTTTTTTGTCAAGTTATCAATGACTGCAGTGCATCTGTCATCCAGAAGGCACAAGTCATATTTATCCCGCTCCTAACTATGTATTTAAGAATCTTAGAATACATTTTTGGAGAACCATGACACATTACATTATTCCAGAATGTCAGGAAATAATTCTAGGGACCATATGTGGTAAATCATGGGGCAATGTCTATCACACTGACGTGAGATGGCATGTAATGTATGGTCTTGTAGTAATGTATAAATAACTGAAAAAATTCTATATGATTCATCTAAAATATCATTGGTAACATTTGGATAGTTTTGTATATCATCTTCCATATGAGGTATAATGTCATCTTGTTAATGGACATGACGAGGAACCTTTTATTGACTTGAACCAATGAATACTAAAGTAATACTGGAGCAAAACCTTGATGCATTGTCTCTGGTTGGTTGCTATGGACAAGAGCATACTTCTATGTGCCTCATGTATGGGAACTATTGCCAGATAGAATTGGAGATCTTGGCCATGGTAACCAAACACTTTTTTTTCATTCTCTGGCCTATTTCCAAAACAAGAAGCTGGGTTTTCCTATAAAAGGCATAAGAATCAAGGGTATGCTACCAGCAGAGGTAGCTGTCCCATCTAGGCCCAGGTACCTAAGTAAACTCAGAAACCCCCCTGTCACATAAGAAAACACCAGTAATATAAATGGTGGCCATTAGCGCTGTTACAGATATTGCATTAGGTCTAGGATCTTGTAATTATACCTTGGCAGCTAATCTGGGGCCTCTATCATAGGAACCTCTCCACCATCATAGAAATGTTGACAAGTAATGAAATAGCCATTGGTTTCTGCTACACAGGGGGCAAAATAAAAAAAAAGATAGCCAAGCTTTTTGATTCGCAACCCTTTAGAATAATTTAACTAAATAATTGATAGTGTTTCACTATGATGTAGAAAGTATGTTGTTAATAGTATTTTGATGCATACACAGATCAGTCACCTGCCTAATAACTATACAGGACCCCTTTGTGCCACTTAAACAGCTCTGACCCACTGAGGCAGGGACTCCAACAGACCTCTGAACAGTGTCGGACTGGATTGCCTGGGGCCCACCGGTGGAGCTGAATCTTGGGGCCCACAAGTGGAGTTGATTTTTAGTGCCCACCAGTGGACCTGATTCTTAGGGTCAATCAGTGGACTTGATTCTTGGGGCCCACAAGTGGACTTGATTCTTGGGGCCCACAAGTGGACTTGATTTTTAGGGCCCACCACGAATTTGATCCTTAGGGCCCACCAGTGGACTTGATTCTTAGGGTCAACTAGTGGAGTAGTTTCTTATGACTCACACTACAACTACTATACATGACTGCACATACCACACATGACTCTTGCACGCAACTTATTGCTTTCTGCCTCTCTTTTTCTAGATTTCTCTCTGAAAAGGTGCTCCAGGCCAGCCATGCCCAGGGGCCTACATGGAGATTCCCCTGCCCCAGGGGCCAGTGGGCCTGTTCGAGCCTGACTCTGAAGGTGTTCCGTGATATCTGGCACCAAGACACTAGCAACGGACCCTCTAAATTGTGTAAAATTAGATCAGGGCTGTCATAAGTAATTTCAGCGCCCAACACAGCTGAATGATCTGGGCTACCTACCCGTTACCAGTTACTAGCTTGCAGTAAATTAGCAGGATCTTTTTTTTTTTTTTTTGATCAGTTCCCCTAATGGGAAGTACTGTCAAAACTGCCACTGCTCCTCTGGTTGAACTTGTTTTTTCAGTAAAATCTACAAATGCTCGATTAGATTGAGAACAAATATCCATGATGTGGTGTATTTGATACGTGTCAAAGTAACATGAATACCAGGACCAGAACATTGGCCAGATCATCACACTGTGCCTGCTGGCTTGCCTTCCACCCATAGTCCATCCTGGTGCCATCTCTTCCCCAGGTAAGTGAAGCACAGACACCAACCATTCACATGGTGTAAGAAAAAATGTGCTTCATCAGGCTCCTTTCCTCCATTGCTCCATGGACCAATTCTGATACTCAAGTGCCTATTGTAAGTTGCTGTAGGCAGGAGTCAGCATGGATACTTGACTCAATCTGTGGTGAGCAGCCACAAGAAGCTGCGATACCTTGTGTGTTGTCACAGCTTTCTATCATAGAAGGAACTTTTTCAGCCATTTATAGTTTTTCTATTGGATCCAACCAGATGGACTATTAACACATGCTGACTGTTCACTTGCTGCTAAAATCTTTAACCCCTTGACAGCTGCCATTGTCAGAGGATATTCATAGTTTTAATGATGTGGCTGATGAGTGTATTTACATTTAAAAATGACAACTTTCTGTGTAGTTTAATACTCAGCTATTTTTATATTATATAGGTATATATGTATTTATGTCTTGCTGTCTGTGTTTTTTATTATTACAGCTTTTCGAAATATACACTTTTTTCAAATATTGACCCAAATAAACACAAAAAAATTTAGGCTAACAATCTTTTTCACATATGTTATCCAAAATGCTTCAATTTACACCACAGACCAAAAACACAATAAAATAATTATCTAACCACTGGGAACCACTCTAATTAAGATTGCCTCCATTGGGTTCACTTTAAAAATAATGCAAGAGTCAATATTATAGCATAACCCCCATTTCAGGGCTCATAGCAGCCAATCAAAGCTTACAGCAACCAATCAGAGCTCATAGCAACTAATCAGTGCCCATAGCAACCAATCAGAACTCATAGCCACCAATCAGAGCCCATAGCAACTAATCAGAGCTCATATAATCCAATCACAGCTCATAGCAACATAGCAGAGCCCATAGCAACCAATCAGAACCCATAGCAACCAATCAGAGAACCTAGCAACCAATCAGAGCTCATAACAACCAATCAATGCCCATAGCAACAAATCAGAACCCATAGCAACCAATCAGAGCTCATAGAAACCAATCAGAGCTCCCATTTCATTTCATATAGTGCTCTGGAAAAATGGAAGGGGTGCTCTGATTGGTTGCTCTTGGCAACAAAGAAAGTCTTAGCCAATGTTCACACGGCTTATTTTGACGTGGTTTTGGACGAGGTATTGGGAGTGTTTCCTCACCCAAAACCTCGTCCAAATTGCTTCCAAAATGCCCCCAAATTCTTTTCTTTGATTCCAAATTTAAAAACCCCATTTGTAGTTCAACACACGACGGGTTTTTAAAGCGCTTCTTTGGAAGCGCTGAAAAAGAAGTGTCATGTCAATTCTTGAAGCGTGTTTTAGGCGCGTTTTCAGGCGGTTTTTGGCGCGTTTTTTCCTGACTATTAATTTGTATGGGTGAAAACCTCGTCCAAACCTCGCCCAAGGCCTCGCCCAAAACCTCGCCGAGAAACGCCTCTAAAACCTCTTCTGAAGAAGTGTGTTTCAGGCGAGGTTTTGGGCGAGGATTTAGGAGCGGGAACGCTCCGAAAACCTCGTCCAAAACCACGTCAAAATAAGCCGTGTGAACATACCCTTAGACCAGGACACTTTCATACATGACCCCCTTAGTGTGGAGCCCCATGTTTCTCCATTGCTTTGCATTGCTTCTATAACATGGCATGTGATAGAGAATTTTTTACACAAATTCTATATACATCGATGAGAAAAAATCTTTATAAAATGAGAGGCAACCAAAGGTACAGAGGACATAGATTTCCATGCCTTATAAAAAAAATCTGTATACCACAGATCCTAATATGGCCTTTTGCCAAATTTCTCCTCCTGCTCCCAGTAAATTCTCCTACGCTAATATTCTCGGTGTTGTAGTCAACTACAATATATTTTCAGCTTTTTTGTAAAAAAAAAATAAAAATCCTATCAGTCAATATTAGCAGTAGCACATGCATTTCACCAGCCTCAAAAATCTCCCCAGCATCAGACAAGAAAACCGCAGAATTTGTGTGAAAGGACACGAGCCTGTCCTTAGAAGGCATCCTACAGTCCTAAACAATTTATAGATGCTAACGCAGTTCAGAAGACAATAAGCTGATACGACAAAGGAAAAAAAAAAAAAAAAAAAGCAAGACGGGAAATGTGTATTTCAAGGTCAAATCTTGTGGAAATTTCATATTTCTTTTTCATTAATGTTTTTCGAAAGAGACTTCAGGATATTAGGTGGTGGCACAATGGGATTTGATATGAAGATGTGACACCTCGTCTTAAATTTCATAAGCGTGTTTCTAAACTTGACAGAAATGTCAGGAAGTGTAGCTGATAAGGTTTGCTGTCCTCTAAAAACTGACTAATCGTACATGATGTCTTGGCAACAGATAACCAGATTACAGTAGAACCAAAATGACATCACATCAACTCCGTTTCAAATCCTGTAGACACCAGTGCCTATCATCACTCTAGCTTGCTAACATCCTTGACACACAAATGGTATTTTCAGTCTCGAACGTCTTCCTTTCACTCCGTGTATGTCATGCTGGGGTAAAT
Source organism: Phyllomedusa bahiana (assembly GCA_025379985.1). Classification (NCBI taxonomy): domain Eukaryota; kingdom Metazoa; phylum Chordata; class Amphibia; order Anura; family Hylidae; genus Phyllomedusa; species Phyllomedusa bahiana. The sequence continues at coordinate 59,635 of JAODAL010009996.1, forward strand.
CACAAACAATTTTGTCATTAAATGTAAAGATCTATTAATTCACAGGCATTTGTCAGTCAGCACTTCACGGAGCGGCACGGTGCGACTACCCATCTGCCTTCGTGAATGCCACCTATTCTGTCACGTCCTACCCGCCGCCCCGGTATCAGATAGAGATATTGCTCTCCTTGTTAAAATTCTGCTCGGATCTGACTATGGCAAATGGACTGGTGCTTTAAGTCTTGGAGAGTTGTTCAGATCAGTAATGAATTTCAAATAATTTATTCACTTCAGGAGTAAGTGGCTGGCATTCACTCCTTACAGCTGGTTTGTTGAGATAATTGATTTTCGTATAGTTTAAAGATGGGGGAAAGAAATATGTGACAAGCACAGTGGATTTGGAGGCAATTCTGAATGCCATATCAGTTTAATTATAGTTCCGACTGACATAGGTTCTTCCTATTGGAATTAAAATATCCAGGCAACAGCGATGAATTTTTCATGCGCGCCTCTTACCTTGCCTGCTAGCTGTGGGCACTTTTAACAAGTACACTCGTCGTTCTCTCCAGGACAAACATGACTTACATGAGAGGGCTGCGTGACACAGATAACTCGAGGGAATTGCAAGGGAGCAAATGAGATTCATTAGTATGTGGATGTAAGTTATCAGAGCTTCTTGTTTAATTTAGAAGAGAATATATGTTTTCTATGAATACAATTTTAAAATGGTAATCGCATGCTGTACGTAAAAGGCCCCTTCTTTGGGAACTATTATCAATATGTAAAATAAAATCATTACCGGGATGGACCGCTGGAGAGTCTGATGCATTTTAACATGATAATTGTGCCGTTCGGGAAAGGGGGGGGCACTGTTTTATTTATTTGTGATGTGGAATATTCATTTGGGCAGAGAAGGTGTTGGGAGTGCAGTGGTGTGTCGGGCACAAAGGACTGTAATATCAGGGGCTGCTCTGCCTCTTTGGAAATGCAAAGGAGGGATTAATTTGACGGACCCGGCAATCAGGCCACTGCATGGATAAATAGATCTGGGAAAGGTATTAGTCAAGACGGCCAAGCTAGTGCAAATGAAATGTGTGGAAAGTCAGGGCAAGGGAAATGGCCAGGGCTCAATCAAACTCATTTTGGTACTCTACTCTAAAATTGTGTAGCCTGGTGAGTCCAGGTGAGAGTGGAAAAACAGAAGGAGACATCTGAGCTGCATGCAAACCAGGGTGGACAAATGCTATGTGCAGTGTATGTACATGGATCCTGTAGGAAAGGAAGGGGGGCGCTGTCTTTACAAAAATGTACAATATTTATTGGCTTTGTGATGAGCATTGTATGGTGAACTCATAATGGGAAACTGGTAATTGGCTCTGATGCTCCAAAATGTCACCAACATAATGCAGAATGAAAATGAAAGGGGAATATCTCTCCTTGGGGAGAGCACCATATAAATGTGTAGAGATTTTAGATTAATAATAATAATCTTTATTTATATAGCGGCAACATATTCCGCAGCACTTTACAAATTCAAGGGTAAACGTACAGACATTACACATTAAAAGTACTTACAGATGAGACACAAGGTGTGAGGGCCCTGCTCGTGAGAGCTTACAATCTATTAGGGTGTATGGGTGAAACATACGGTAAGAAGTGCCAAGTTTACAATGGTCCGGCCATGTTTCATAAATAGGGGGTGGTTTACATGAAAAATGGATGAACCTGCCACCCTGACAGTACATCTATATACAGATAAGTGCCTGTAAGTGCCCTAGTGTAGGGAGTGACAAATGTGTGTGATAGCAGTTAGATTGACTTTTTGTCCTCTAGTAAGCATCTGCATATCACAAGGCATTATGGGAAAGGAGCTGGGAAGCTCTAGCTCCCTCTATTGGATGTAACAAATCCTCAATTTGCTTCTGATTTACTGAATCTTTAAGAAGCAAAAGGGATATTAGCCAAGCCAGTATCACTCATCTACAGACAGCCATTTCAGGGTTTTGCCCGAAAATTAAGCAGATACTGATCCAGATAAAGCAAATCCTTAGGCTTCATCTACGCAGCAGTGATTAACTGTCAGATTTTTAAGCGGATACGGTATTTAGAATCCCTAAAAATCTGACTGTAAATCATCCCCATGGACCTCAATAAAAAAACAAGCTGTGGGATGTTCTGGGGTCGGATTTCAAATCCAAAATCCGTTCAAAAAGCGTAGAACATGTTCTATAAACCGTCATATTTCACTTGAAAATGGCAAATTATAGTACAGTTAAATGTTAATGGACCGGCCGAAAATGGATCCCAAAAATCAGAGCAAATAACACGTTAAAAAACGAAAACCGATTGTAAAATACTGATCAAATTCTATAATAGAACACAATGGTATTTTACACTTGCCGTTTGCACGTAGCCATACATATAACATCAGAATGAATTGCTGAAAGCTGAAAATCACTGTCTATGGTGACAGGATAGGAGCTTCTTTGGGTGATCACTTTATACACAATATACCAGAAAAACAATATGGGGCCCTTACCTGGTGCCCACAGGGGCCACCATCCTGACACATTTGAGAGCAGTACAGGACATATAGTACTGCACTGTACTGTAGAGAGGAGCTACTAGACCACCAGTCATTGCATGCACCTCACCAATACATGTAAGAGCAGTACAGAACATGTAGTACCGCACTGTACTATAGAGAGGTGCTACTAGACCACTAGTCACTGCATGTACCTCACTAATACATGTAAGAGCAGTACAGGACATGTAGTACTGCACTGTACTGTAGAGAGCCGCTACTAGACCGCCAATCACTGCATGCACCTCACTAATACATGTAAGAGTAGTACAGGACATGTAGTACCGCACTGTAATTTAGAGAGGTGCTACTAGACCACCAGTCACTGCATGCACCTCACTAATACATGTATGAGTAGTACAGGACATGTAGTACCTCACTGTACTTTAGAGAGGTGCTACTAGACCGCCAATCACTGCATGCACCTCACTAATACATGTAAGAACAGTACAGGACATATAGTACTGTACTGTATTGCGTCAGTACTAGACTGCACCTCACTAATACACGTAAGAGCAGTACAGGACATGTAGTACCGCACTGTACTCTATAGAGATGTTACTAGACCGCCAATCACTGCATGCACCGCACTAATACATGTTAGAGCAGTACAGGACAATATTGTTTCCTTAAGCCATTTTAACTTGAGGGACCATGGTACACAACGTCTTACTAGTTTGCACGTATTTTGCATAAGGCTGGTTTATGGTTTGCAGTCCACCAATGTAGCTGTACGGGGCGCAGAGGCAGCACTTGCGACCACATTCCTCTCCTGCATAATAAGGCCACCAGCACTATCAATGGCACATGCAAGATGAGGGGCTCTGTTCCATATTTATGAGATTGGAGGATTTCCTGGAGCCACAAAGCTGGTGATTGAGAATGAGTACTTTTCTGGCATAACCTGCAGAATAGATGTTGAAGAGCAGGGTGCCCTCAAGCTTGTCTGCACAGGGGTGACCTACAGATGTCTATGTGTGCCTCTGATGCAAACAATACAATGTCATTCAGTTATGCAATACATTTGTGCAAAAATGTGTCACATATTTACGCTTTTACACTGCTCTCATTACTTTTCAAAAAACTGGAAGGGCTTAGTTTCAGGGATGGGACCTCCCAACACCCAACAAAATGACTATAATTTACAACAACAAAAAAAAATCCCAGAAATGAAAGCTACGGTAAAATGTACACCAGCTTATAAATAGTTTGAGATACACAGACTGCTTAGAGATGCAGTTTTAATTAACTTCCCCTTATTGATTTTGGGATGTCCTTTAACATTGAAAATTAGAGTTCATGAAAATTATAGACTGAGGCAATGAGTCTCATAATACGGCTCCCTAATATATGTAGTTCTAGATACCTGGTGCAGCAATGAGGAGCCAAACTAAGGCCATTGGGATTTGGACACATGTACGCAGTCAAGTCACATCATTATGACCACGTCCTACTTTTGACTTTGGCAGCATGTAGCTCATGAAGGAAGTCATGTGTATAGAGCTGGCTTGCTGAGTAGTTAAGGTGTGTGTTAGGTTATCTGCACATACACCCTGTTTCCCCAAAAATTAGACAGTGTCTTGTATTAATTTTTGCTCCTAAAGACGCGCTAGGTCTTATTTTCAGGGGAGGTCTTATTTTTCCATGAACAAGAATTCACATTTATTGTTGACCCAAAAATTAACATTTATTAATATACTGTAGTCATGTTGTCACAAACATCAGCATAAGCAGCCAAAACGCCGAATTCCATCAAGAATTTCTTGTGACTATTTCCATGTACAACAATCTATGGTACATTTACTGTTCCCGGTATTTATGAACAAAAAGCAATATTTATTCAGCCACAGTCATCATCTTCAGGAGCATCATCATAAATCTCCAAACCCTGAATTTCATGGTGAATTTCTTGTGACTCCATTTCTTTTAGAATCATTGGCCCCAATCTCTCGTGTCTAGGAATAGCACTTTCCTTACCTGAGCACCTTTTGTCCAGGTAGCCTCCCACACAAGAAAAACCTAATCTAAATGATCTGCAAACACCTATGTATGGCGTGGGGGGAGCTGCAGCAATGACTCCCACTAGGTCTTATTTTCAGGGGAGGCCTTATATTTGTGGGGTTGCCCTTGTTGGGGCGGGTTTCCCCACTATATATTTAGGTATTTAGCATGTAGGGTTTATTAGGGTCTAGTTAGGTCATTTTACTGTATATCAATAAAGGTCATATTTTATTATCTTTACCTGAAGGCATATTGTATTCTTTGGTGGTTCGAGGTCTTACATTTGTAAGCTTGAAAAAAAAATGCACTAGGTCTTATTTTCAGGGGATGTCTTATTTTTGGGGAAACAGGATCTTACTGATTTATTCCCAGCCCTTCTAGCTGCTGTCTGTGCTATTCATAGAGGTTACTATAGGAGAGGATATAACAGCTGGTCATAATAATGTGGCTTGACTATATATCTTGATACTTACTGCACGCAAAAAACAATAACTTTGTTGGCCAACTTGTGAGAGAAATAAGAAATCTCATTGAGGTTCAGCATGTTTTTTGTAAAACTCTGATGATAGAAGGTGCCCCCCTTGACAAAGAAATCTATGTTTTACTGTTTAAAAAAATTCTAACTGGAAATAAGAATGTGTGAGCCTCTCGACCACTGCTCTGCTATACAAGTAAATTTGCTAGTTGCTTAGTTCTCTTCATTTTAGTACATTCTAGCACTCTACTATCCTGACTGAAATCAGTATTTTCTGTCTCGGTGTTGTGATTGACAGATTGGAGTAAAAGTTTTTTTTGTGATTTTGACCTTGACTGTGATTTCCACCTCTTTCTCAATTCCTGCTGCTGATTGCAGCTTCCTGACTCTGACTTTATCTAATGAGTGATAGCCACTACACTTGCACTATATATCTTTAATGCCTATCACCGTCCCAGGAGATTGAAGTAGGGCAACCAGCAACCAATGTAACAATCTGTTTTGCCGCCGGCTGCCATGCTTATTATTTGTAGGAGATTCCATCTTGAATTGCTATTATAAGATATGAAGTTTGGTATTGTACTATACCAAATACTATACAATGTCATGTACCATTACTAATGTGTACACAGTTGTTGTTATATAAATATATATATATATATATATATATATATATATTTTATTTTTAAGGGATAAAATAATAAATATAAATTTTAAAGAAAAAAGTTACTATAGACTAAATTGCATTTGTTTTGTAGACTTTCCATCGCGTTAGGCCCAAATTTTTTAGTGGGTATAAATATTATTTATTTTCCTCCCCCCCCTCCCTTCTGTGTTTATTTCACATAACGAGATGGCTTTCTAAATAATAAAAGTCCAAAAGGGTTTTAAGTAATATTTATATTTTGTTACTATCTATTTTTTAATAAGGAGTCCTTTTCTCTAAAAAAGCGTTAGCCGGTTTTTTCTAAGCTAGTGATGGTGTTACTGTTTGCACACTTTTAAAATGGATATGAAATAAACTACAAGATTTTAACCTTACCTGGATCGAAGCTGGATATCTTTATGTTTTAAGACTATTTTGCACTGTTTCTATGCAGTCTAGAAACATGCAGGGTTACATAATGTCCCCCTTCTACGGTATGGCAGGTATGAATATTTTGGATAGGCTCATGTGGAGTCCCACAGCCAAAAGTGATCGGTGACGTTGATTGAAAGGGTAGGTTACCAATCTACTCTCATAGTATTGCAGTATTTTGTGCAGAAAAACAGTCGGGTTCCTGGCATGATACAGTGGAGAGGGATGGACAGTAGAGAAGTAGTTCTGGGCTGACCCTGTGAGCAAAGAGGGGGAGCTGTAGCTGAGGAGACAAACCCTGACCTATACACTACGTGGAAATCCCTAAAGAAGCATTTATGCTATCTATCATACATGAAAAAACTTTGAGACTCTCGGTTCACATATTTTGATCAAAAGATGTTTAAGCTGCCCACGACTTTCAACGTGATCTAAAAAGGGCTATCTGCCCGATTTTGAGATCACGTTGAAAGTCGTGGGCAGCTTAAACATCTTTTGATCAAAATATGTGAACCGAGAGTCTCAAACCCTGACCTATGACACTGCTGTTTGGGCTGTGGAGACAAGTGGTTCCTATTAGGTCCTAGTGGGGGTGGCAACAGTGAACCACACCTAGCACTGAGATAGCTGGTGCAAAGTAAATCCATGGCATTAAATGAAGAACATATATATACAGGGGTTATCAAATGACAAAGTCCATATATTTCTAAACATGGATTTTCCTTGTACAAAGCCTTGAGATGGTCGAGTGACATAAGGTTGCTATGACGTTTCAGTTGTAAAGGCAACCTTAGTCATTCAGTCACACTATTAGAACCGAAGGATGGCTAATCAAGTAGTGGTATGGAGGCATACAAGTATATATGGAGCACAATATAGATATAGGGCGACGAGTACTCTGGCGTCTTTTCAGCCCGAAAACAAGTGCGGCCCAGTTCGCTATATTTTTAAACAGGCGCACACAAATATTAGGCGTATTATAAGGCACCCGCGGCACTTTATAATGCGTCTGAGATGGAGGGGCGCACTGGAGACATGTCGCACTACAACCGTACGATGCTATACATGTATGACTTTTGAACGGCAAATCCAGGCGCATTACTGCGGGAACAGGTAGATCACTTTAAAAGTGATTTACCTGAGCCAGAAGTGTCACTTTGTGGCTAGAAAGCGCTAAAACTATGACCCAGAGTAGAACAGGTTCATAGATTCAGGCACATTCTATGCTACTAATGGGCACCAAAAATCATACATGTCACCCATAATGTCTAAAAGGCACGATGGAAGACTGGGGCCATATCAGATATATGGTCGCAGAGCACAGGCTTGAGTGGTAACAGACTGCTGGTACCTGTTACACTGAGATAGTGGCAGCAGCCATAGAGACCGCTACGGCCAGAGCAATTACAGGATGCTCTTAGAGTGCTGTGTCTGTGACTGGTGCAGTGCAGAGACTAAATAATACTGAGACCTCCTGTGGGTCCTGCTTAGAGAGTTTAAGTAGCATTGCGCCCCTTGGTGTTAGGGTAACTTGGCATACTTTTGGTTCAGGGTACAGAGAGTGAGGCAATGTTTTACAAGAACCTTAAACCTTACTTAAAATGTGTAAACTTCTATATATATCACCTCTAACCACATTTGGGTAAAGTATTCCTAAGTTTACAGCGGACTGTGAATGTTTGTGATCTTATTGCTGCAACACCTCTTGCAGTAACACTAACAACCCTTAAGGGTTAGCACTCTACACATAACAGGTTAACTGCAAAGCCATGCAACATTTGACCCCTCTTACTTGCTGTCAGCATGGGGCCTGTCCATTGTCATGAATATCAGGGTAATGGTCCCAATTTTTGCCATCGTTATAGAGTCTGCACACTGAAACTTCTAGAGTGCCTGTCATTGGCATTACTGTGAAGATTATCTTTTGTTCTACCTTTTCCTTCATTGCCCATGTTCCCTCAAACCTTCCTGATTTTTATTCTTCAACTGCAACATGAGAGTCAGAACAAATTTATTTTTGGTGAAACTCACCATCATGTAAGATTTTTAACTGTTCTGCAGGGTTTAACTTACCATTGCATCTGGTCCAATGGCACTCGCACTCTGACATTACTTCCCATCCACTTTTATGACTGACAGCCCTTCCAGTCCAACATCAAGTTAGGGTACCTTAATGTGATGTGGACCAGAAAGAACGTTAGAAGTGACGTCCGAACATGAGCCCTGCAGGACTGGAGGTGACATGGACTGGTAAACTAAGCCCTGCAGACTGAATTAAAAAAACCTAAAACCAATTAAAGGTTTTGGTTAGGATTAGGGCTGAGTTTAGAGTTAGTTAAAAAATGTGGAATCAGAATGTCCTTGACCCAAATTTATTTATAGGATCGATCAAACCAATGTCGAACCAAAAATGGACATATATGAACAACACTATCCTGGACCTTCTTATGACTAACTCTCTGCTGAGTACAGAAAATAGACATGAATAATGTTGACTATGTGCAGTGTACACTCGTCTTCCTTTTTGATAACTCCTTACCTATATTATTACAATTTAACATAGCAAAAACAAAATATTATCCAGTGGTCACTGAAGTTACAATGGCTTCAGGATACAATATTTTCATTGTACAATGGTCTTTCCTGGGTCACTATATTTTGACACCACACCCACCATACCATATCACAGACATTGCCAACACTGTGACTCATGGGCGTAACTGGAAGATTCAGCCACTTATCATAGACATTTTACTTGTAAAACTTCTTTATTTGTGAAGTCCCGGCAGTGATTGGAGGTCTGGAAGCCCCTCTCTACAGTACTGCTTCGTACTACATGTTTTTTTACTGCTCTCTACATGTGCCAGGATGAACAGCTCCATTGGGCACCAGGTGAGAGCCAAAGATGAGTCATGGCTAGAAGAAATGTTTATTGCAGTCTATGCTTGATAAACAAGAAAATGGGAAGTAAATGAAAATTATTCTCAGAGAAGACGTCACCTGTGAGTCACTGCATTTATCTGCATTGTAATAAAATTTCACTGTGTAGAACTGGTAAATGATCTTTATATGGTTACTGCATTATTTAGAAGTATGCTGCCATATATAGAGTTGGCCAAAAAGGCCTTTAACATGGGCAGATCATCAGCTGAATGAAGATTCTTAGAAATATTCGTTCCTTATCACTGCCCTGTGTTAAAGACCCAACAAATGAGTTCATTCATCAGATGATGGCACCTTCCAGGTGGGGGTAAAAATCATTGTGAGTCGGCACTTCATCTATCTTGTAAAAAGAGAATACGTATTTCTTGTCAGTGGAACACATATGCGTTCCACACACATACAGCTTCTTTTTATTGAATGTAAGAGATATTTTGTATTTTAGGTAGCTTTTGTGCTTCCGGGCTGTTCATTCTTTTTCATTTCTAATTAGGCATTTTGTCCATGTATTTATTATTTATAGGGCATTTTGTATTATATTCCCATGTAGTCATTTATATTGGCTGCCATAGCTAACAATCAGCGATCTTGCTGTTTATTGGTTTGATCATCTGTCAATCTATGTTTGCCACATGCGATAGGTCATTCTTTTATTTAAATATGGGCATGTTTACTCCACTAACTACTCCCCTTGAAAAAGCGCATAGTCCAAACGTGCGTTGGGGTGGCACGCTCCTCACCACTGTCTGACTACTACAGGGTTAAGTATACATTTTGATTTACTATTTACTTATGATATTGTTTGGTTGTATTTAATATCCCTGTATGTATTTCCATTCATTTGTATTGGGACATATACGTACTTTATACTTCTATTCCAGTCTAGCTGGTTTGGAGGGATGTCTAGTATTTTTTTGGGTGTCAACGTTTTAATTGTTTGTTTTGTAGTTTAAACATTATTTAAAGGGGTTTTGCAATGAAGTAAAATTGATGTGGGACGTTTGTAAATTAAATAATAAACATTTTCACCATTCATCATTAATAAAAATTCTGCACCATTTTTGTTTTAGCTGCTCCTTTAGTGATCCATTGTTTACAGCTCGACTCCAGGGGATAGGACCAGGTCTGTGAGCTTCTCAGTCCTGGTCGTACATGCTCAGACATCACCTCTTCTCTCAGGCAGCTACTGAGTGTTCAAACCCCAGGTGCTGTCATTGTACTCCTGTCCTGTGTACTCCTTAGTAATTAGTCAAACAATGCAAATAAATAAATAAAAAAACCTCAATCAGGTCTGTGCATTGATAAAGAGAAATAAATTCAACAGGTTTTGTTCCTGCAGGGATTTGAACCGAGGACCTTTGTGCCTGGAGGCAACATTTTTACCTCTGAGCTACTATGTAGCTACTTACAGTTCTACACATAAACAGACCTTTATTTGACTAAAGAGAGGAAAAGCCTGGTGATGTCATCCTGCTGGGTCACATGATATGCAATTTAAACAAATCACACACTCCCCATTCTGAGCACACAGAGCTGAAGAGCTGGATGCAGGAGGTATGAAATGAGATTGTGGCAAAACCCCTATAATAAAATTTAGTTTTTTCAATGGTATATTATTTTTTAGAGTCCCTGTAAAAAGCGAATTCGGTGACGACAATACAGTATTGAAAGTGAACAGCCACTCAAATAATTGTAAGTTCCAATTAGTATTACTCCAAATTGTTTCTCTTTGGTTCGACATTGGTTTGACTGAATTGATAAAAATGTTGGCGTTCGGGATGTCCCAAACTCAAATCCAACCCATAACTGTAACCTTTACGCAAAGTTTGGGTTAGAGCTATAATTTTTTACTGTTTAATGGTTAACTTACAATTTCACGCTGCTTCCAGACTGGCAGCGCTATCGGTCCAGCGTCACTTCCAATCCAAAATCATTTCCTGTCTGACGTTTCCCTTTTGTGATGTTGGACTGGAAGTAAATCCAGTACAAGTGTGTTGCTGGATCAGAAGCACCATGGGGCAGATAACCCCAGATTTAGAGTAGAATTATTGTTATGGTAAATTTTTTGCCAATTTATTCAAAATATGGTTTTCGGATGACCTAATTCGAATCGCTTGGATTTCGGTTGAATTCTACTGTGTCCAAAATCCAAAGGGTAGTACTTATTATGAACAATTGTTAATGCAGCCATCTAACCCCAAACAATTGGCCAACGTAAAGGCTTCTTAGAAATTGGACCGATCTACATATGATGAGTCAGTCTGTGCTCCTAATAGGCATTTATCTGGGCAAAATGATCGCTATGACTAAGGGCACATAGCTACTGCCCGAAACGCGTAAGCGAGAACCTGTCTCCATTTCTCATTTTTTGCACCACTGCTGATACTGCTTATTTTTGGTGAGTGTTATTACTTTTTAAAATGCTTCAATAAATATGGATGATTTTAAATGAAGTTCTAGTTTTGACGTGCTGGAAATCTACTATTGGTTGCGTACTGTCATTTGCCGTCTCTTGGAACGAGCTTTCGTGCACGAGGTACTAACACGTTAAAGCTGGCTGTTTTTGTACAAGCAAAAGAGTCTATGCCTACTGCGCTATAGTAGCTGTTTTATAGATATGTCATATCTCTGATTTGCATGGTTTTTTTTTCTTATATTTTTTCTGTGGGGCTGGTATTGGTTCAAAACATTTGTCTTGGGGCTTATGGTCTCATCATTTAAAACCCTAGTGATGCCCTTACTTACATTTCTGGTATTTGTTTTTTGTGAATTTTTGTTTGACATAGAAAGAGAATCAGTTCATTAATGTTTCTTCAATTTTAGAGAACATCACATTTATTTCAACCATTGGGAATAAGACAAAGCAAAAAACACAAAAAGCTTCAATGATATTGATGTCTATTAAATATTTACTTTTCTCTCCAGTTTAAACTAGAAAGGGTAATTTTGTATTTGGCAGAAAATGCTGCAATTATGTTCAGTCAATCCAAAAGCCTAACTTGCTCATGCAAAATGCAAACAAATTAGTTAAAATGTTCTAATTACAAGGCTGTAAAAATACAAACTATTGCCAGCGTAAGTTTGCGTGCTCTGCAAATTTTCTAATTTTATTCATAAGAATTTAAAGCTGCCTAACGCGCATTTCAATGCCGCTTACCTGAACTTTGAACGTCTTTTCCACTTGATATAACATGTGGAGCAAGAATAGCTATTTATATGCAATCTGATAAAACCCATGTAAAATTAAAATTTTAAATACAGTACTTTAGAATGAAAGGTAAACTAGAATATTTTGTGACACTGTGATCCTGTGATCGACAATGGGCCATCCCTTGATCATCATCTGCCTGGAAAGGCCACTGAATTTATAAATAATAACATTATCATTTAGATTAAAATTCAGCCCTGTTTTAAGTGCTGAGTATGGCAGGATCTGATGTGGTCTGAAAGATTACAGCCATAAATATGTATTTTGCTGAGCAATTTTCTGTTCTGATATTTCTCTGCAGTAAGAATTGTGTATTTCCTATAAGGAATGACTTCAAAAAGTACAGTGTTTGGACAAATAAGTGATTATCCTGAATGGACTTTCTATTGACACCCAAAAGTTAGACTTTTGAGAGTCCCTCATGCACAAATATTTCCTAACAGGTTGTGTTTTAACCTAAAATCATTGAGATCACAAAGATATATATTAATAGAAAATATAACTGTTAGGGAGTAATGTTGAGCTTAAATCTAGTTCAACCAAATTCGTGAAAAAATTTGAGTTTGGAATGTCCGAGACCTGATTTTTTTCTCTTGTCCTAACTCTAACCCTAATGTTATTCTTAACACTATTGCTAACCCTATACTGACATCGCCTCATAGCTCCAGGCACAGTGTCAATTCTGATTGACGTCACTAACACTAGTGACATTGACCGGAAGTAATGATATGCCTGGAGCCATGAAGTAACATCAGACTGGAAGTTAGCCCTCACATGGAATAAAGAGTAAAACCCTAACCCTAACACTGAAGCCAGTTTACGGTAGGGATTAGTACTGATTTTTTAGAATAGTGAAGAAATCAGGCGATACCTTTTTCAGGCTAACTGAGTATATTTGATGGTGAGCTTTCGAGAGAACTAGCTCCCTTCTTCAGACAGGTTGTTATACAAGAAATTGAAAATTCACAGACTTTTTATACACAAAAGACATGGACCTTCAAAGGGTCCTAGAATTCTTAAAAATAACAAAATGCAATATAAGCAGAGAAGTCATTTACGGCAGGTCAAGACATCAACTATCTGGAAACTTGTGAGGCGTGACGGAGTGGTCAATAATTCTGTGTCTTATCTGTAGCCATCAGATGTAATTTGTGGCCATCACAGTTCACACATAGTTTGACATAAAGCTGGCATGAATATTTAGCCCATTTTGCAGAGTCTGAAATTTTTGCATTAATTTAAATTCCCATTCCTTTCTCTCCCTCTGCGTCTTAAAGTGATGGCGGCCTCTTTGCTGATTTGATTGTCCGTCACTTTTGGCCTGTATCCCAACTGGAGAAATTTTGTCCTCAGATCCAGGAGGTGTTTGTCCAGGTCTGTCTTGTCGGAGCAAATACGATTGTATCGTATAGCCTGGCTGTATATAATGGATTGCTTTGTGTGCTTGGGGTGGAAGCTGTCGTTTCTCAGGTAGGCCGTTCTGTCTGTGGGTTTGTTGTAAAATTGATGGGAGTAGCCGGGGTCTTTGATGGGTATTTTTTGGTATCTAAAAAAGTGGATTTTGTTTCTTAAATTAGGTAATTTTAAGGTTGTGGGGGGGGGGGGAAGTTATTGAAGTCATTAGGGAAAATTGAAATTGGGGCCCCCTCGCCCGCAGTCCAGAGAAAAAGATATCATGATGTATCGGGGGGTTTAATCAGGGGTTCGGGGGTTTGGCGGGGTGGATAGATACGTTCCTTTCCCAGTTAAGCCAAAAAAAGGTTTGCATACTGGGGCGAAACTTTTGGGCCCCCATTAAATTTTTCCCTTCGCTGAAAAATATAGGCCCTTTCCCCCAAATTTTAAAAAATAGTTGTGGTGAGTATGAATTTGTATGAGTTTGTGTTTCTGGTTTTTTTTGGGGGTTTAGTTTTTTCCAGGGCGTCGACATGCTGCAACTCCATCCTTGGGGGGTTTGTTTGTATAAAAGGGGATTCTCATCCATGGTTGCCCAAAAAGGTGCCCTAGGAAATGGGGACCGAGGGGATTGAGTTTGTTAAGAAGATCCTTTGGGGTCCCGGATGTAACTAGGGGGAAAATCTTTGACCAGGGGTTTTAGGAGATTTTTTCCCCCCAATTGAGATATTCTCGGTCCCGAGTCCAAAAAACCAGAAATGATAGGCCTCCCAGGGTTTCCCTCTTTGTCTGGAGAATGACACAAAAGGAGATGAAAGGCCCCCAAAATCCACACATTTTAACCCGGGAAAATGCAGGACATGATATCAACAACAAAAAGAAAAAACTCAGAGACTGAGACAAAAAAGGGCCCCATTTTTCAAAAAAAAAGCACCAGCCCAGCTCAGCAGACATGTGTTTTTGAACCCCTTTTTTTCCCATGACCAAAAAAAAACACGAAAAAGGGCAGTTCTTTTCCAAAGGTTTTCCTTTGCCCTTTAAACACTCACTGACCATGTCAAAAATCCCGCAATGAAAATGGAGGGTTCTTCAGAAAAATGAGACTGAAAGGGGAATTTCTTTATGACAAAGACCTTCCATTTCAGCAGCGACTCTGAGAGAACAGCCCCTTTAAAAGGGAAACCCCCCCAAAAAAAACAAACCCGGACCCCCCGGCTGGAATTAATGCAGCACTAGATAAAAATATTTACTGTTTTTAAGAAGCAAAGTAAAATCTGAGATTTTTGGGGGGAAAATAAAAAAAACGGGCCCTAACCTAACCCTGCAGGAACAGAAGGCTATCACTTCACTGGGAAAGGGAAAAAAAGGACATAAAAATAATTAAAAAAAACCGCTGAAAAAAGGGGGGGCAATAGTCCTTTATGAGCAAAAACTGGGGCTATAAACCAGGAAGCAAACAGGGAGCTTTCCAACCCCGCCCAATTTTCTCCCAAAATTTAAGTGATCCCCCAGAGGACTTTATTTAAAAAAGCATAAAGAAAATTTTATCAAGAAGTTTCCAAAATCAGGGCCCGAGGCAGGTAGAGGGGCTCATCCCAGCGGAAACCCGGCCCGGGTGCCCTTTTACATGCTCCCCAAAATCCCGAAAGATGGCAAAACCCCGGGAGGCCTTTTCATTTCTGGTATTGGGACCCCTGAAGGGAATATCCAGGGGTTTGGGGGGGAAAAACCCTAAAACCCTGGTCAAAAATACTCCTAGTTACATCCAGGACACCACGGATCTTTTAACAAAAATCAATGCCCTCGCCACTTTGGGGCACCATTTTGGCAACCAGGGATGTAAATCCTTGATACAAACACCCCACAAGGAGGTTGCAGCATGTCGGACGCACCTGAAAAACTAACTTCCCAACAAAACCCAGTAAACACTATACAGTTTTCTATTACCCAAAAACTATTTTAAATTTGGAGGGGCCCTTATCACGGGAAAATGGGAACTTAAGGGGGCCAGATGTGCCCCCATAGAAAAACCCTTTATGCTGACGGAAGGGGGATCTATCCCCTCCACACCAAACCCATTTTCCCCGTTTCATCGATGTTCTTGCATCTGGGGCTGCGGGGGGGGAGCCCTAATTTTTCCATAATGACTTTTAATAACTTCCCCCCCACCATAACCTTAAAATTCCTATTCAGAAGCAAATCCACTTTTGGATACCACAAACCTCAAAGACCACCCGGGTACTCCAACATATACCACAACCCCCAACAGAACGGGGCCCACCGAGAAACGCAGCTTTCCCCCCCCAAGCACACAAAACAAAACCCTTATATACAGCCCCTATACATACAATCGATTTTCTCCGACAAGCAGCCGGACAAAACCCCTGGGATCTGGGGAAAAAATTTCTCCAATTGGGATACAGGCCAAAATCGGACAATCAACAAAAGCGGGGGGGGGGCCCCTCCAAAGGACATCTGCCAATACAAAAAGGAACCCAGAAGGAAGAACAGGCCCCTAGGGCCCACACCCCCCCGGAGATCCTACGAAAGTTGCCAAGGAACTTCAACCTGACTCATAGGACAACAGACTCAAAGACAATTCCCTCCCCCCCTCCTTTCCTTTCGGGGAACCCCCAAACCTGCGGGTATTATTGTCCGGATGCCCCCAAGGGCCCCCCCAGAAAAAAAGGACCTCACCCCGCCTGCAAACAGGGGGCAAGCCTGCACCATCCACACCACTGTCATGTACCGTCCCCCAGTCCCAGGGGCACAGAATTGGGGGACTTTTCCTGCAGGTCTTCAATGTGGGTTATCTGTCAGTTGCGCAATGTCCCCCCACCTTTATGTGGGGGAAAAAGGGGAGAGACTCAGCCCCGGGGCGCATAAAACTCCCACAGATTCCTATTAATAAAAGCGGGGAACGGATTTTCCCAGTGGCCCCAAACTTCTACCAGAGAGGACCTTTTCTATTGAAGATCTGAAAATTAGGGTTTTTAAGGGGACACTTTAAGAGGGCCAGAGGGAGAGAAAGGAATGGGAATTTTAAAAATTAATGAAAAAAAATTTCGGGGACTCTGCAAAATGGGCTTAAAATTATTCATGCCAGCTTTTTTGTCAAAAAAATATGTGTGGAAATGTGATGGCCCCCAAATTTACATCTGATGGTTCAGAAAAAGACACGGGTTTTTTGACCACTTTCCCTCACGCCCCCACCCAAATTTCCGATAGTTGATTTTCTTGCCTGCCGTTAAAAGGGCTTCTTTGTTATATTGCATTTTGTTATTTTTAAGGAAATTTTAGGACCCTTTTAAGGTTCCCTGTCTTTTGTGGGATAAAAAGTCTGTGAAATTTTTAAATTTTTTTTTATAAAAAAAACCCGTCTGAAGAAGGGAGCTAGTTCTCTTTGGGAAAACTCACCCTCAAATATACTCAGTTAGCCTGAAAAAGGTTTTCGCCCTTTATTTCTTCAAATATTTACTTCCCTTTTTATGGATAAACCGGGACAAAAAAATACTACTACTGATTTTTTAGTAATTTGTGCCTAAATTCCTACCCTAATAAAATTGCCTAGATTCAGGTTGAATTTGACATTGACCTAAATCTAAAGTGCAACACTATTAGGGGTCATTTTTCCTGAAATTTAATCTGATTTCCATACTTGGAGTTGGGAATGAAGTTTCCTCTAGACTGGTAAAACTGACTTTTACTTAAAGGTGTTGTACATTTTGGACAATACCTACTTATTGGAAGGATCCACTGAAAATACACTGATTCCAAAATTTCTACATACTTGGACCCCAGCAATCAGCTATAATCTGTGGGGAAACCTGAAGTGTTTAATTTTCCTGCAGTTCCCCCACAGGGGAAATGAAGCATTAAAAAGTGCCCATTCAGATAATTGGGTTGTTGCTTTAACACAGGACAGGACAGGTCCTTCAGAGTAAGACATACTCTTTGTAACCACTCTCCATTCTGAGAGATGAGGACACTGATCAGTGGACCCACTTATAATAACTCAGAATTATCTAATACAATATTTGACTAGGGTTTTTCTAAGATGGACAATCTATTTATTAAAGTTTTTCCTTCCTCTGGATCAACACTGCAGAATATTGAGTTGTACTATATGGATGCATGTTTTTTTTTTCTAAACTATGTTACAGAATCTTTGATCAAACTAGATTAAAAAAATGAAAATAATGTTTAAGGGAAGACATTCACATTAGAAGGGTTGTCTTACTCAGACAATAATGGCATACCAATAGGATATGTCATAAATATCAAATAGGTGCGGGTCCTACGTCTGGGATCCATAGTGATTGTGACAACAAGTCCCGAAACCTCTCCATTTTGAACTCAATTGAAAGGAATGGGTGTTCTGAGTACAGCCGAGTGGGGCTCATTCTCGAGACAAGTGTGGATCCCAGAAGTGGGAACTACACCTATCTTACATTGATGGCATATCCTAGTGATATTCAAATCAATCTCAAAATGTGTACGCTTGAGAAAGGGGGCATGCCTTCCCCCAAAACGTTGTATGCTTGGCATGCTGGGTAATGCAGACAGCCGTTGGGCTGATCAGCTGTGGTGAGCAGATCACCCACGAGATGTTGGCATTCATACCGCGACAAAATGTATCTATTGACTGTTTATGGAGTCTCAAGAATATATACATATTAAAGTAGCTCTTTAAGGCTTATAAACTTTTGCTCGTGGTGAATACGACACCTTTTGAGATTGATTTGAGCAGCATTTGGCAGGTGGGGTCCTGCGTGTGTCGTTACTAACCTGGAACCTAGAAGTGTGTTATTTATGTGATATCCTAGTTATATGCCATCAATGTCTGAAGTAAGACAACTCCGTTAAGGTGGCCATCGTTAGTCCAATAACTCGGCACAGCTAGCCTATATCGAAGGTCTGGAGTTAGGATCACTAGAGTCGTGGTAACAAAACTGTTAATTCCAACCAAAAGGACTTTATTCTTTAATCTGGTCATTCTTTCTGGGGACATCACTAGGGAATGTTGGTATAAGAAACAGGAAAAATAATTTCCTCTATGATATTTTAAGCTTTTATAAAAATGCACCATTCCCATCAGTTGCTAATGTTGAAGTTTAGAAAAATGACCTCACATGGGAATGGTGCAAGTTTCCGATGAACCAATGCATTAAATCAAAAAACTGTTTTAAAAGCAGTGAACCTTTATTCCAATCTGAAGTTAAAAAGACATTTCAAAAAATAGGACATGAATACAAAAGGAATCTTCTGACACGTTTTAGACTCCAGTCCTTACTCAAAGGGGGGCATGTATGAACGGAGGCGCGTCAAAGCTGCCGTTTTTGCGTGTTTTCGAGTCTAAACTGTGTCTGATGTATGCCGGTGGGCGAAGTGCGCTCATAAATGCGGTGTAAACTTCGACGCCTCCGGCTCAGACAGACCACATTGAAATAGGTCTGCCTGTTGGAGCTGTAATGCGCCACACTTTGCCAACCCGCATTCATACATGCGTCGAAGTTTCTGAATGTGGTGCGTCCCGCCCCAGAACGCCCACAGAATGCCCCTTCATGTTAGGCGCATTAAAAAGTAGCGAAGCTTTCGCAGAATGCGCCTAGCACATGGGGTAGGTGCGTCCGACAGCGGAGCCGGCACAGTGAAGCGCATTATAAAAGAAGTGAAAAGCCCGTTCATACATGTCCCCCAAAGTTGTTCTGTTAATTGGTGGATGGACGTTTTCCCTTGGACCAAGCGTTCATTAGAAACGTGGATTCTACTGGTCTAACAACTATAACTTAGGACTGTTTTCAGTCTGAAACACGTTATAAGAATCCTTTTGTACTTGTGTCCTATTTATTATATGTCTTTTTAAGTTGATATTGGAATAAAGAATCACTGTTTTTAAAGCATTTGGTGCCGATCCAAACGTTTTCTACTTAATGTTGAGATTTGTGTGGCAATTGTGAGTCTTGCAGAGGCCTGCTCCTTAGATAATATGGTGGGTTAGAACTCAAAATAGGTGAATGGGTGGTAACAAAGGAAAAAACAAGGGATGTTGCTGAATTAAAATTTGAAAACTTTTTAAGTAACATCCATCTTCCCTTTCTACTTGACGCTCTTTGAAAAATTTAATTTGGTGACATACTTTTTCCCTTTCTACTTCACGCTTCTTAGCTTATTTTGAGTGGTATTTACCCAACTACACCAAAAAGTAAACCCATGCTTGGTCTCTCAGGCTATTTGCTACATTTCATGTGTAGTCAAGCTGTGGTCAGAAGGTATGGATTTCCACTGAGCTACATGTAGGAACATATTTGACATTGTTACCCTTCTACATTTGCCTAAAAAGGTAGTAAAACATGTTTTTCATGGAACCGCATCACGATTCAAATTGTCATCAGAATCCTTGACTTCAGACAAGTAAAATTAATGTTGACTTCTCCTGAAGATCATATAGACATCTAATACCCAATCTGATTAGACATTTTTGGGCTCAGAGACAAACCTTACTCATTTCAAAGCAGAAGGGCATGTGGAATTGTCTGATATCCTTACATTTCCTTGATGCCTCAGAACTTGTAGAACTAGAAACTCTGGTGTCTCTGAACCCGTGCCATGATGACTGTAACCTAAAATGTCCAGAGCTCTAGAAGACTGTACAACTCGCCAGACAAAACAATGATCTTGATACTGATATAAATCTCATTTTACAAATAGGTGGAATGTGTGAAAGGACCGACTTTAAGTCTAGTGTAAACATGTCTGAATAGATCTGGGCATTAGGAAACGCCCTGCCAGACCAAGAAACTAAATGTGTATCAATTTCATGAAGAATACCTTTTGAATTGTGTCCTAAGTGAACAATGCCGTTTACCGCATGTTTGAGAGAGACGTGAATGCATTAAGAACCTTTCCAGGAGGCAGACTGATTAAGCTACCGAACTGTAGCCAAAATATTTGACCCGGCTTACCTATGCAGTCTGCCAAAGTGCTAGATATATAACACTTATGTGTACTCACATATCAGCTTGACATAAAGATATGATTGTTATCCAAAGAGGACGAGTAATGACGTGATGTTCTAAAACAAATCCATATTGAAAGGGATCCAGAGTGGATTTCTTTTTTCTTTAACTCCTTCTTTATTACCAGATGCAAACAAAATGTTGGGGAATACTTGATGTTAAAAACTATGACAGAACAGGAAGCCAATGACTCCCTGCCCTTGCATTAACTCTTGTAGGCCGCAAGCTGCCTTAGACGTGTAGCCTACAAGATGAAGGGGGCACTGATACAAATGGTGAGCATCACTGCATATGTCATTAATGCCATTTACTATGTAGTACCTAGTTGCAGCCGAGCCGTCTTAGGCAGTGCAGCTGGTACTGCCATACGGGGCCTATCATACCGTGAAACAAGGGGTAGCCTGTAGCCACCGCCAGCTACCGCCCTTTGTTTCTGTTCTTTCTACCATATAAGCTGTCTCCATTGTATGTATGGGCCTCCTTGCAACATGCATACAATTGAGATGAACGGTGGGGCAGAGAGAGTTATGCCCTCACTGCCCCAGCCTTAAATCGCTGTAGAGGTGACACGATGAAGTGACGTCTTCATGCAGCCTGTGCTTCTTCCTGTCCTGGGCCCTTAGCCTAAAGCACTCAGCTTGGGGTCTAAAGCTGGTGGACACGCTGGAGGAGCATGGAGAGGTGAGTATTAGTATTTTTTAAATTAAATAATGGGGTGAATTTATGGTTACCTACCAGTTGGGCCCGATATAGCAGCTTTAAAGAGGCCCCCCAGTAGGTAGATAGCTACCTACTGGAGGCCCCTATATAGCTATTTACAGTGGCAAAAAAGTATTTAGTCAGCCACCAATTGTGCAAGTTCTACCACTGAAAAAGATGAGAGAGGCCTATAATTTACATCATAGGTCAACCTCAACTATGAGAGACAAAATAAGAAAACAAATCCAGAAAATCACATTGTCTGATTTGGAAAGACCTGTTACAGACCTGTAACAACTTCTTTAAGAGGCTCCTCTGTCCTCCACTCATTACCTGTAGTAATGGCACTTGTTTGAACTTGTTATCAGTACAAAAGATACCTGTCCACAACCTCAAACCGTCACTCTCCAAACTCCACTATGATGAAGACCAAAGAGCTAAGGACACCAGAAACAAAATTGTAGCCCTGCACCAGACTAGGAAGACTGAATCTGCAATAGGCAAGCAGTTTGGTGTGAAGAAAACAACTGTGGGGGCAATAATTAGAAAATGGAAGACATACAAGACCACTGATAATATCCCTCCATCTGGGGCTCCACACAAGATCTCACCCTGTGGGGTCAAAATGATCACAAGAAAAGTGAGCAAAAATCCCAGAACCACACAGGGAGACCTAGTGAATGACCTGCAGAGAGCTGGGACCAACATAACAAAGGCTACGATCAGTAACACACTACGCCGCCAGGGACTCAGATCCTGCGGTGCCAGACGTGTCCCCCTGCTTAAGCCAGTACATGTCTGGCCCATCTGAAGTTTGCTAGAGAGCATTTGGATGATCCAGAAGAGTATTGGGAGAATGTCATATGGTCAGATGAAACCAAAGTAGAACTGTTTGGTAGAAACACAACTTATTGTGTTTGGAGGAGAGAGAATGCTGAGTTGCATCCAAAGAACACCATATCTACTGTGAAGCATGGGGGTGGTAACATCATGCTTTGGGGCTGTTTCTCTGCAAAGGGACCAGGATAACTGATCCGTGTACATGAAAGAATGAATGAGGCCAATTATTGTGAGATTTTGAGTGCAAACCTCCTTCCATCAGCAAGGGCATTGAAGAAAGAACATGGCTGGGTCTTTCAGCATGACAATGATCCCAAGCACAGCACCAGGGCACCGAAGGAGTGGCTGCGTAAGAAGCATTTCAAGGTCCTGGAGTGGCCTAGCCAGTCTCCAGATCTCAACCCAGACATTGGTTCTTGCCTTGTGGGTTCCAGGGCATTAACCAGTGGTGAGGCTGGGCTTAAAGTCCTTGTCTCTCTCCCTCACCCACATTTTCCCCACCCTTGGTTGAATTTGATGGACACGTGTCTTCTATCAACCATACTAACTTTGTAACTATGTAACCCCATAGAAAATCTTTCCAAGGAGTTGAAAGATCGTGTTGCCCAGCGACAGCCCCAAAACATCACTGCTGTAAAGAAGATCTGCATGGAGGAATGGGCCAACATACCAGCAACAGTGTGTGCCAGCCTTGTGAAGACTTACAGAAAACGTTTGACCTCTGTCATTGCCAACAAAGGATATATAACAAAGTATTGAGATTAACTTTTGTTATTGACCAATACCTTTTTTCCCACCATAATTTGCAAATAAATTCTTTCCAAATCAGACAATGTGATTTTCGAGATTTGTTTTCTCATTGTGTCTCTATTAGTTGAGGTCGACCTATGATGTCAATTACAGGCCTCTCTCATCTTTTTAAGTGGGAGAACTTGCACAATTGGTGGCTGACTAAATACTTTCTATCCCCACTGTATATCAGCCTTAAATGACTGAAATAGGAAAAACCCTAAAGGGGTTTTCTCCCCATAATCATTAGCTTTTAACATGTAGGAAAAGATAAATTAAGACAATTACCAAATACATTGCTGGTTCGATTTTTCTTGGGTTAGGTGATAAAGAAGATTTTATCTCTTCTTAGAACACACAAGTTTCTCTTGGTTACTGGCCACCTCTCCCTCTCTCTCCCTGCTCTCTCTCTTAGCTCCACAAGCTGTCATTCAACCATGGGGATTCACAACCTGCATAGGTTATCTTTAGCAATGGAGTTTGTTTACTTAAGTAAATGACAAGCTTTCACTCTAAAGAGCTCAGTAGCCTTGTCTACTACACTTTAAAAATCCCCTGCAATCATGTCATTGTAACAGGAATAGCTAGAAACAGCAGAGCTTATATATCAATCACTGCTATACAACCACACATAGAATAACCAGGAAGTGTGAATCTGAAGCTGGCTGTGGCTCTGTGAAACTGCATGGTAAGACAACCCCTGTAAAAATTAAGGAGGCAAACATGTTTACTGAGAATAAACTTTAACAATACTACATTTCTCTAATTGATCTGTCTGCAAATACTAGACACTACTAAATAGAACTATATCTCGGTAGTATAATCTTTAAATTACTGATTAAATTCCAAGCATGTAACAGGGGGGAAATTGTTGAACACCCTCTGGAGTTCCAATGAAAATAAGTCAAGGATCCTTGATCCTTTTGACAAGCCATCAGCTTAGGCTTCCCAATTTGCATCATAGTACATATCTTCTTAGCCAATTTCTTGTCTATCACATGTTGCCATCAGATAGGGCAGCATGTAAGCCCTGATGGATCCCCTTTAAGCTTTACAATTGTTTAGCTTGTTTCGAGACTTTGTTTGCTACTGTTTTTTATCAAGTGCTTTTCCCTTGAACTTGTCTACTTTTATTCAATATCTTTTCTATTACTGGCTCCAACCATAGAGAGATGGAAGAAAACCGCAGCCAAGGCAGGATAGATCTTACTTTGACCAAATAATAAGGTCACATTAACACAAATTGCTAACAAAACACAGATTAAAAAGTTGGACGTAAGTGAGCTTTGTTGGAATGATCTACACACTTTAAAAGTCTGTTTTGTTGGGTAATGCATCGGTTTGGTAGATGTTTGTTAAGACTATAGCAACAAACAAAAGACCTCACATTTGCACTTTTGTGCACTGACAAAAGAATTATTAAAGATATTAATAATGCAAACACAAGCTTGTCATCAGAACAGGAATACACTGGAGGAACATTTGTACAGATGGCTTTGTTTCATGTTGAATCAAGTCACCTCAACTTCTGCATCTAGCAATTGACTCTTCACCTTCAGAGAAAGGGTGTTGATGAGTAGCTGGAACATCTACTGAGCCATCCTGCTCTTTTATGGAAAATACAGCACGGTATAACTGATGGTGCATGCTTCTACAAATACAAATCTTGCCCTTTGTAAACTTAAAACATGTCTTGGACTAATCAGTTTCCTAAAAGGATAATTTGCACTATTTACTGCAAGGTCTTCATTCGTGGCAATAAAAAAGAGCATGACAGATGCCGACCATAGACAAGTATCATAAGAGAATTATATTATTTGGGGTTGTTGTCAGTTGTATTTGTTCCTTGATAATGATTTATGGACCCCATCAATAGAAGTCTTACCCATATCTCAAAGCAATGCTGAGATCTATCTGCAAATTGTCAAAAAATCATCTTACCTCAAGACATCGCCATCCTGATCAAACCGCCTTCACAGACAAAGCATGAACTACAAGTCATTAAAGGGGTTGTCTCACCATGTAGTTTCATAGAGTCACAGCCAGTTTCAACTCACACTTTCTGGTCAGGTTGTGGGTGGGTGTATAACAGTGATTGGCATCTCAGCCATGCTATTCCTAGCAGAGCCTGTTACATTGAAATGACTACATCAGATGTATAGTCTGTAGTACACAAGACTACAGAGCTCTAAGGAGTGAAAACATTTGCTTAAAGTCGCTTTGTAAGTTCTCCCGGAAGGAAGCAAAGAGCTTTAGCATAGTTTTCTCCATCAACGAGTTCTGAGTTAACTCTTCCTGTGGTTTCATGTCTAAGGATTCTGACCGTATCAGAGAGATTGATAGTTGAGAGAAAGGGTTTGGAGACTCTAGAGCTTGTAATGAAGGTGAGGTGTGCTGAAAAAACTCTGTAAGTTTTGCAGGTTTAATTCTCGGATTTTTTTTTTGCTGCACTCCTCATCCTCTTTTTCGTAATAAGAGAAGACATAGACGAATATGTTGTTTGTTTTCGCTCTTTTTTTTCTAATTTTTTTTTAAATTTATTTATTTTTTAATTCTCTTTCACAATGAAGAGACTAAATCCTTTTGAGAGGGCCAGAAGGAGGGCCAAGGGTCAGAGTTCTTTATTGGGCACTACTAGAACCAGTCCAGGTTGAGGAGGTGGAACAATTTTGAAAGTCCGCAAAAGAGCAGAGGGAGTATGGAGAATGCAGGTCTTGATAGGTTTAGTACATTAAAAGCACATTAGGCCACTTGTAATTGTGATATCGTTGTCTTAGTTTGGCAGATGAGAGGCAGGTATAAGCTGCAGTTTCACAGCAGGAGGGCTCACAAGATGGCGGCTTATGCTACAGGCCCTAAGTATAGGTACACGGGGTCACAGTGTGTAAGGGTGCTCCTTTAGGGAAAACAAGTGAAAACAAGTCCTTATCTTAAACAAAAAAGTTCTGTTCCCAGAGATTACATTCAGAAGAGAGTGACATCAACATAGACGGACAGCAGCTTACAGCTAATCAGGTAAGAGAGATGAGAGAGAGATGGTCAGTAAACAAGAGAAACTTGCGTGCACTCAGAAGAGATAAAATCTCCTTACCTTATCAACAAAGCAAAATAAAAAAGCAATGTATTTGATAATAGCCTTCATTTACCTTTCCTACATGTTGAAAGCTAATTATTGTGGTGAAAAACCCTTTAAGAAAGTAGCAGTCTAAATTTCTGACATATATCCAACTTTAGTCAAATCTACTCTTCTTCTAACTACAGTGGTGCTTTGAAAGCTTCAGAACTGTACATATTTCTGCATATATTTGCAAGCAGATAAGGGAAACTAAATCAAATAAATAAGTCAAAAATATTAGACTTGGTCCTTTATTTATTGAGGAACACATCTCTGAGTAGGAAAACTATGTCAACCCTTAGGGTGGATTCTCACATCGCATTACTGTATGCATTTTTGTTGAATGCAGATGGTTTTGTAATTAACTCCACTTGCATTCAATAAAAATGCATACAGTAACGCATACAGTAGCACAACATGTAAACACAACCTTAGAATTAGCAGATCATTTGGAAGGCAAAATTAGTCAGGTGTTTTCAATCGATGGGATGACAATCAGATGTAAGTGATTAATTTATTTACAGAATAGAGATATTAAAGTCTGACTGGCACAATACATGATTGTGAAGTCTATCATGGTGTGAACAGGAGATTTCTGAGGACCTCAGAAGAAAAGTTGTTGATGCTTATCAGGCTGGAAACAAAACTATCTCTAAAAATTAGAAGTTCAGTTAGACTGTATATGTACAAATGGAGGAATTTACGACCATTATCAACCTCACCAGGAGTGTTTAACCAACAAAGATCATGCCAAGAGCAAGGCTATTAATAGTTCTCAAGGCCACAAAAGAATCAAAGGTATCTCCTAAGCAACTATAGGCCTTTCTCACATTAGTTATCATTAAAGGGGTTGTCTCACTGCAAGGATTGCTGCTTTTTATGTTAAAGATCTTGCAAAGACAAGTCACTTTGCAATATATGTCCATTAACATTGTTCTACCTATTCCTAGATATCCCCTCTTGTATGGACTGCATCAGCTTCTCAGGTCGCTATAGCTACAGACCTGTTTACTCTCTCCTGATAGGCTGCCAGCACTGGTCGCTATAGCTACAGACCTGGTTTCTACTGCAGCCTAGTAGAAGCAAGTAAACATGCCCCTGGATTCAAAATGAACCTAAGAAACCAGCACTGAGGTAAGGTTAATCGATGTAGTTAGACAACCCCTTTAACTCCTTAACGACCGCCCAACATTGTTATTCTGCAGCAACTTCCTTTGGCTGCAGAGGAACATAGCTTTACATAACAGCTCTGTTCCTGAAGCAGCCTTTGTATGCGTCGGGAAGCAGAGGAAACCTCCGATCCCCATCGCTTAACCCTTTGATTGCCTTGGTCTGTGACCGCGGCATAATCAAAGAGCATTCCACTGCTCTTTTGGGTGATCAGGACTCCCGAAGACCCGATAGACCCCGGGAAATGTCTAAACAGTCAGCCCTGGGGATCTAGAGAATCTGTATATCTGGAAGGGACATCGCTGCTGTCATCTTGTATCCCGGTCTGGTACATGTTCCCCTGATGAACCTTGATATATCAAACGGAGGGAAACGCGTTGGAACAATATGGGACAATATGGAGATCAGAAATACTAAGGTCGTATGTGATTATCTTGAGTAAGGTAGTAAACTATGACACTAAATGAAAGTGTATGAGACATATACATATCACCTGTTCAGATCTATAGTAACGATAGGAAAGTATATCTTTGATACATAGTGTGGTCTAAGATTGGTGATCGCGATAGACCCCTCTGATATCTGTTTTTCAGTAACGGAGTGCTAAAATATAATTGTATTATCTTGAAGTTTTTGGTATATAAAGTTTCTAAGTGAGGGATCTAATAGGAAATTAATAGGGCGAGCCTCCAGAGGTGGGGCTGACCTTTTCGGGACGACCACCCTGCCTGTTATAGGTGAGTGTTGGGTCTTGAGTAAGGGATAGATATTCTATTGTATATATTGGTTTGGTGTAGCGGTGATAGGACATATACAATTACGATTTTATATTGTGAAGTATCTTTTTATAGGTAAGAAATAAAGGTTATATTTTAGATATAGAGTTTGGTGTTAAATGATAACATAAATGCACAATTTTTATCCCAATGCAACATAGAAGGGTGAGGGAAATTCAGCTGTTACAACCTTATAACTTTGCTATCACACATTATTAATTTCAAACTGTCTGTTAAAAAGAGGACTCTGCACAAATACGAGAACAAAAAATGTTATCATTATAGCTGAAATAATATATTATTATGGAAAGCTAGAAACAGTAGTACATTTGTTTTTAAGCCACAATTGATTATTTCAGGTGACTCCCTTGCCCCGAACACTATTCTATTATGTACAATTTGGATCAAACATTATAATCCAAAGTGAGCTAAATACACCTAGTAATGGTATACTGAGAAAACCTACTCTGCTATGTTTATAGGCATAGGATAAAACCAACTCATATTTAATTATGAAAATCAGGAGTGAATCGGCCAAATCTAGACTACATTATGGTACTAACTGGTACTAGAGAATTTTCTATAATGATACATTACTGTGTACAAGTACCTCACTTGTCCCTGTGAGGCTTAATTAAAATGTGGTCTTGTTGCTTTGTCAGGCCAAAGATTCAGAACAGTAACTGTAAGACAGTGAACTCAGACGGTATGTGTTGAGTCTGAACATTGTCGAATTCTTTCAGACACAGCATGATCTGTTTTTCATTGTCCAACAAGCTTTGCATATGCCACTTCAATAATTTTGCAATTAAAGTAGTCTTAAACATACATTTTACATAGTCACTTCTTCCGCTCCCTTTTGGATCATACAGTCGTAGGTCTTTCAAGAACAATTCTACTTTTACACTAAGCAAAAAGCATCGGTGTATAAACAAAGCATTGGAGACCTTAAAACAAAATGTCACTCAAAGGGTTTTTTTTGTAGCTCCCACTGGTTTCCTGACCATAAAGCATTCCTGCAGAGCACCATATTCAATCCTACCCTAGCTTGGATACTCTTCTTCTCAGGCTGTGGAGCCTCAATCTGGTGAAGGGGAATAGAAGCAAAAAAAATGCTTGTATGGTGCCAAAAATGTTGTGACTTTTTAGATTGTTATTGAGCTAGGATCAAAATGTAGAACTTATTATGGCACTGTACAACCTCTGGTTTGCACAGGTCTGTAATACAGCACCCATGGACTTTTGGGAGCCTTACTGTACTTCCATATGCTTTTATCTCATAAGGAGGCATACAAAGATTTTTCGTATGATTCTCTAATGGAGCATGCTCCATCTGTTATTATATGATGGAACTATTCTGCACAAGACCCATTGCATCTAGGGGAGAATATTCACAAAATATAGCGTCATACAAAGCCCCATACAGCAAAACAGGGTAACTATAACTACAGTTCTGCTATACGCCTTGAGGAAGCGTCTGATGACGTGGAATGGCTGTAGGCTGAATCAGTGTCTCTCTCTGTCCATGTGCCTGTTTATTGAAATGGCGAATAATGACTAACGGAAAAAGAATCGGTGAGTTCCGCTATTTCTTCTATATTGAGCACTTATTGGAACTTTCTGTATGAGAGCGAAGCACCACCGGTCTCCTTGCTAAATATATCCGCTGATCCGACAAATACAGAATTTGATCGAGTGTTGGACTAGTGCCAATCCACATCTTTACTGGTTTGATACAGTTCTGCTATATGTATCGGGTCTAGGGAATACTTTATTGTTGGACTAGCAGCTTTCCACAACCTGTCCTTCTCCCCACCCTATATATCTCTGCTTTATTCTTCAGATACTTGCCCTCACGCATAGTCTGATTCTCACAGGATTTCATTCTCTGTTCTCCTCTTGTTTGCTCCTCACACAACCGCCTTTAAGACTTTTCCTGTGCATCCTCTATTCTCTGGGACTCGCTACCACAGCACATCAGACTCTTGTTCACCTTTGCTGGTTTCAAAAGTAATCTAAGAAACCCATCTCTTCAGGATAACCGGCAAACTAGATTAATCCTGTTGCCACTACGTCACCAAACACATCATCTTACTGTTTTGTTGTAGATTGTAAGCCTTAGTGGGCAGGGTCTCTCCCTTTCTACAAGTTTTTAGTCATTTAGGACAATGTGTATTAACTTGGCTGCGCCAGCTTTGCGCCGGAAAACCTGCCATAGCCCTGTTCTGTAGATTTATGAACAGTCGTATGGCAAACTTTGGCGCAAGCTGCAACAGAGACGACACTTTCAATGTGCTCATTCTATGGGGGGTGTCACACTAGATTCCTTTGATTAGACACATTTATGAATGTGTAACACCAAAAGAAGGCGCAAAACTGTCGGTACAAAAAATGATCTGCAAACTTGGAAGGGAGAGGCATAAACCGCACATCCTCACACTTTGGGCGACATGTATGAATCTCGCCACGTCGGGGCGCACCTTTCCGCCAGTTTTCCGGCGAAATGTGTGCCTGATTTATGTAGGCGCCGGGGCGCGCTCATACAATCGGTGTAAAGTCCGCTGCGCCTCGCCAGTGTTTGAGGCGCAGTGCGAGACTTAGGCGCCTATGATTCGCCGCCGGAGGTAGTGCGATCATACATGCCGTGTAAAGTCCGCCGCGCCTCGCCAGTGTGTGGGGCGCAGTGCGGGGACATGGGCACAGTGTGGCGCTGAGCCTAATATTCGCCGTCCGAGGAGGTGCGCTCATACATGCGGGGAAAAGTTCCCTGCGCCTCTCCAGTGTGTGGGGCGCAGTGCGGGACTTAGGCGCTGTGCGGGACTGCGCCTCACATGTATTCCGACTCGAGCCAGGCTGGAAATCAGCGAGAAATCATTAAAGATGTCCGTGCGGAGTATGAATCAAAAATCGCCTTTATAAAGGCGGAAAACATTCTCAGAAAAAGAGCTCAAACCTCAAAAAGAAAATAGAATAAAAAAAAAATCACTTTCCAAAAATCGAGAACGGAGCAATATCAAGAATTAGGATATTGGAAATTGCCGGGAAATACAGTAATTCAAATTCTGAAAGCTATTCTCATTGGTCGGCAGAAACCGGCCAATCAGAATAGGAGCGACAGTGAACCATTATATCCTATGGAGAACTATTGACCAATCAAAATCAAAGGCGGGACAGTTCAAAATACAGTAAAAATGCAGAAAAGAGCTGATTGGCTGAGCAAGCGGGGGCTTGGCTATCTCGGCCAATCAGAATAGGAGCGACAGGGACCCATTATATCCTATGGATTAGTATTGACCAATCAGGATAGGAACGACAGAGACCCATTATAACCTATGGAGAAGTTTGGACCAATCAAAATCAAAGGCGGGACAGTTCAAAATACAGTAAAAATGCAGAAACGAGCTGATTGGCTGAGCTAGCGGGGGCTTGGCTCTCCCGGCCAATCAGAGCGCGAGCTACTTCTCCCATTGTAGTCTATGGAGAGATCGGCGCAATGCAATCTCGGCTCTCAGCGCCGTGCGACATGGAGTATGAATAAAGAAATCATTTTTATTAAGTGTAAAATATTCTCTGAAAAAGAGCTCAAACATTCTATAAAAATAATTCAGTTAAATCCCTAACAATGCGTTTGTCGCCGAGACCGGCGCTACATTGGGAATTGCAATATAGAGAATTGCCGGGAAATACAGTCATTCAAATTGTTTAAGCTCTTCTGATTGGTCGGCAGAAACCAGCCAATCAGAACAGGAGCGACAGTGGCCCATTCTAACCTCGAGGCTCGCGCCTCTTTTAAATTAGCCAATCACAAACAGAGCTCGCTCGGCATTTCTTTTCCCATAGAACTCTATGAGAAGGTAGCTCGCGCTCTAATTGGCCGAGATAGCCAAGCCCCCGCTAGCTCCACCAATCAGCTCTTTTCTGCATTTTTACAGTATTTTGAACTGTCCCGCCTTTGATTTTGATTGGTCAATATTTCTCCATAGGTTAGAATGGTTCACTGTCGCTCCTATTCTGATTGGCCGGTTTCTGCCGACCAATGGGAATAGCTTTCAAATTTTGAATGACTGTATTTCCCGGCAATTTCCAATATCCTAATTCTTGATATTGCGCCGTTCTAGATTTTTGGAAAGTTTATTTTTTTTTACATTTGTATTTTTGAGGTTGAGCTCTTTTCTGTGAATGTTTTCCGCCTTTAGAATGGCGATTTTTGCGGAATCATACTCCATGCTGCACGGAGCTGGGCGCCGAGATTTCTGTTGCGATCTTCTATGTTTCCTCGCATGTTCCGTTCTTGCTTCACTTCGCCTCCGCCGGAGCATTTAGACCAAAATAAACTAGGTCTGCTTGTCGGAGCTGCCGAGCGCTGCATTGCGCCGCACTTTGGTGAGCCGCGATCGTACATGCCTCGCAGTTTTCGAGCGCGCCGCGTCCCGCCCCGGAACGCCCACACCACGCCCACACCGCGCCCATTGCCCGCCCCTTCATGCGAGGCGCAGCTGAAAGTGGCGAACGCTGCGCCTAACATGGCATACCTGCGTCCGACAGGGAGATTCGGGCCGGGAGGCACAGGATATGCCAGAAAACAGGCGTAAAGCCCGATCATACATGTCGCCCTATATGTTTATCTAATGCTTCTCAGCAAAACTTTATACAAAATGAACAGGAGGTTCTTAGTATACTTTTTGATCAAAACGTATAGGCCCACTTGCCACTTCACGGCGACCTCTATAAATTGGGTCCCTGCGCTAAATGGGGGTAACACTGCATGGCGGCCACCACCGCAGCAAAAACCACACAGATAAGGGGCACAGCCCAGTGGACCAGCACTCCTCCCCATTTGGCCCAGGTTTTTTTTAATTAGCAGTAGTCTGTATAAGGGTTAATGCCCTGTTTTTGCAGTCTGCATGCAGGGAGCCCTGGGAAGGTGAGCAGTGTATACCTTTCCTTTTGTGGTGGTGGTGCTGTGTGGCGGCCATTGCTGCTGTGATGCTGTGCTGGTGTGGTGGTGCAGTCCAGTGCCGGGGGGGCTAGGTCAGGCAGCAGTGGTGCTGTTGGGCCACTGGGCTGTGCCCCTCATCTGTGTGGTTTTTGCTGCGGTGGTGGCTGCCATGAAGTGTTACCCCCATTTAGAGTAGGGACCCACTTTATAGAGGTCGCCGTGAAGTGGCAAGTGGGCACATAGGTTTTGATCAAAAAGTATACTAAGAACCTCCTGTTCATTTTTTATAAAGTCTTGCTGAGAAGCATTATATCAACGTATAGTGTGAGGATGTGCGGTTCATGTCTCTCCCTTCCAAGTTTGTATATGCAAAAAATGATCTGACTGAGACCAAAGTTGTAGTAGACAAACTAGAATTGCCAATAGGGCCAAGAATATAAATTATTTCTCAACTAATACCATTAAAGTAATAAAAGCTAATGCTTGTTTGTTAAGATTAAGAGCACATGCCTGAAAAGCAGTGATGTTTTTATATATGATGCTGAGTTTTTTAATGCATTTCTATTTTTGCTGGATAACGTTCTGCTGTTGTTTTTACAATCCCATACTAAAGGGTTGTGGCTCCGTCCAAACTTTGGGGTCTCTGGAGAGGTGAGCTGGCAATAACTATTTTCTTTTTCTGCTCAATAAAAACTAATGTATGATAGTTATCAAACTATTTAAAATGAAATAATATAAAATTATATAATACCCAAAAATATAACATTTTATAATATAAAATTAATATTAAATTAAAAAATACAAATAATAAAACCAATATAGCATCTACAATAAATCCCGTTCTCAATCGGGTAGTTACAGAATTATTAATTTATTATCAGTGATTACAAACACATCACAGCAGGCAAGAAATAAAATAAAAGTCAATAGAATAGCATGTCAGTGAGTGGAAACCATGATAGTGCTCTCGCTTGGCGCACTTCAAGTCTCAGTCCTGTTGTGTGCCCACTATTGTCATATGTAGAATAAAGGCTGAAAGCAGGAAAATTAAATTTCCCTACTGATTAACATCTATTTAAAATGCATTTCATTTAATGTAGTAAAACCAAAAAATTACATTTGAACATAAAAAATAAAAGAGGTTTATACATAATGCAAAATCCTCATCTATTGACCCAGTAACCTACATTTTGATGAACAAAAATAAACGTACAATATAACAGTATAAAAAACTATTTTGTAAAATTTTAATTAGAAAAAACAAAAAATCTAAGAATCAGAACTAAATTTATAATTATTTTTCATTAGAAAATAAACTCAATGAAAAGGACTTTATTTCACAGAAATAAATAAACAAACAAAACATAAAAATCCAGATAGAAAATGTAAAATAATAGGGTCGATCCAAGGGAACGTGAGGGGCAAAACAGAGTCCAGCCAGCAGAGAAACAAAATCGAAATCCAGACAAACGAAAGTCCAAGAGGTCAGAGAACAGCGCAGGACTCCACAAATAGAGCAGATGCAGGAACCAACATGCCCAGGAAAATCTCAGGCCAGGAGGGAAACAAGAGCCTTGACTTTAGAGTTCCCCTCATTAGGTAGAATAGGAGCAGCTGTGTAAATTAGCCAAGCACTTAACTGTTACCCTGCTGGAAGGCACAGAAAGCCCTCAACTATCAACAACAGAGCCGCTGCTGGTGCAAAAGGGAGGATGCATGATATTAGTACCCCCTTTTATGAGGGACCTCCGGACCCTCAACCTGCACTGCGTAATCTGGACCAAGAGATGTGACAAAGGGTTTTGCCATAAAGTAAATTTGATGTGGGAAGCTTGCAAATTAAATAATAAACATTTTCACTATTCATCATTATTAAAAATTATCTACCATTTTTGTTTTAGCTGCTACCTTAGTGATCCATAGTGTGCAACTCGTCTCCAGGGGATATGACCAGGGCGAGAGCCTCGCAGTCCTGGCCGCACATGCTTAGAGATCATCTCTCCTCTGAAGCAGCTACATTCAGTCTCTTCCCTGCTTAGTAATCACACAAATTTAAGATATGTTCACACAGAATATTTGTGGAGCGTACTTTGGTGCGTAATGCACTGCAATATGCCCAAAGTACGCTCCACAAATACAGTAAAATTATAGCACTCATTGAGTACTATGATTTTCAGACATATTCCCTGGCGTGTACTATGCCCTGGGAAAAAGAAATTACATGTCACTTATTTCCAGCGTTTACACATCGCTGAAAGTGGAAGTCAATGGGAGCACTGTGGAAAGTACATGCTGGCCAGTGTGTACTTTCAAACAGCCAGCATATAAAACTGCCTAATTCGCTGCTTAGGGGGTATTCAACCCCAGGTGCTGGCATTCTACTCCTGTCCTCTTTACTCCTTAGTAATAAGTCAAACAGTGGAAATAAATAGAAAGAAAAAAGAAACCTCAATCAGCTATGAACATTAAGAAAAAAAGAAACTATATATATGACTCCTGCAAGGATTTGAAGCTAGCACCCCATTGTTGGAAGTCAGAAGTTCTAACCACTCAGCTACATTGTAACTACTCACAGCTCTTTACAGAAACAGAACTTTCTTTGACTAGAGTGAACACAATGTGAGGAAAAGCATTGTGATGTCAAGTCTGCTGGGTCAAATGATACGCAGTTCAAACAAATTACACACACGATCCCTTTGAACACACTAAAAGCTTAAAGAATGGCCCCACCTCATAGCTTTCAACATCTTCAGCTTCTGCAGGTTTTACAATAAAGGGGAATCTTCTTCTTCCCCTCACTGGGTGGTATGAAAACCAGGCTAGATGATGATGTTCTCACATTTCTCAGCTCACAATGCTCGCTCCTAAGGATGCCATGATTACCTGCCTATGCAGCCTCAAATCGCGTAGCAGAGGAACAGGGGACAGCTCACAATCCTTTGTCCCAAAAGAATGGTATGCCACCACAAAATCTCCACCACCATTTATAAAATCATTATGGCTGTCCTCACAGTATTCTACATTTTCTTTAAAATGCTGCCAGCTCCCCATTCAGCCTCCTCTCCGCCTGCTGACTGCCCATGATTATTCCACTGACAGTGCTATCTCTGCTGTGCCTGGTCCTTCTGCTTCACATTATGATAGGATTATAGTAGGGGTAGAGTTAAGGTTATTGTACAGTTGGAGTAATGGTAGGGTAGGGTTATGGTTATAGTAGAGGTGGGGTAGGGTTAGGGTTATAGTAGGAGTAGGGTTAAGGATATAGTAGGGTTGGGATTATGGTTGGATAGGGTTAGGGTTATGATGGGTTAGGGTAGGGTTAAGGTTAATTTGCCATACATTAATCTATTGTTTCGCAGCAAAAATATTTTCAAAAATGAACACGAGGTTCTTAGTACACTTTTTGATCAAATGGTATAAGCCAACTTGCCCCTTCATGGCGACCTCTATAAAGTGGGTCCCTACACTATGATGTTGCATTGTATGGCGACCACCGCTGCAGTGACAGCAGCACCAGTAAGAGGAACAACCCAGTGGCTCAACAACACCATTGCTGTCAAACCTAGCTCCCTAATTCTGGGTCACACCACCTCACAGGTACCTCAACACAGCAATTATAGTCACCACACAACACCACAACAGAAAAGAAAGAATCACAAGCTCTCACCTTTCCATGGGATCTCAACAAGCTGGCCATTATTGCTGTGTTGCAGTGCCTGGGGGTGGTGTGACCCAGAGCCAGGTGGATAGTTCTGACAGCATTGGAGTTGTTGGGCCACTGGATTGTTCCCCTTATTGGTGCTGCTGTCACTGCAGTTGTGGCCGCCATGCAGTGCTACTTCATAGTGTAGGAACCCACTTTATAGAGGTTGCCATGAAGTGGCAAGTGGGCTTCCACCATTTGATCAAAAAGTATAATAAGAGCTTCCTGTTTATTTTTGAAAATATTTTTGCTGAGAAGCAGTAGATCAACTTATGGCAAGTGGATGTGCGGTCCATGTCTTTTTTTGTCTTTTCCTGGCTTAATTTAGGGTTATGATAGGATTAGGACAGGGTTTAGGATTATGATAGGGGTAGGGTTAGGATTAGTGATGAGTGATTGTGTTGACAATCGTTATCTTATAGATAACAGACTTTTGAAATTATCATGCCGATAGTCGATAATCGCCGATGACAATTATAGTCTATGGGAGAGCAACAACACCTTCATTCTTACACCCAAACAGGAGAAGAGAAGCTGGAATTAACATCTACTAAAGTAATCTGGATATGTGCTACCTCTTAGGCAAGACAATTAGTCTATAAAACGTCACAGAAAATAATTCATAGGCTAAAATAATTCATCATGTTCAATGGCTAACAGAAAACATGATGACGGCGTAGCACAGCAGGTACAGTGGTACCAGCAGCTACGGGGACCCTTTCACACAAACAAGACACCACTATTGGAAATGGCACATGGGAACTGCTAGGAGACCCCTATCACTTTTTGCACCAGGGACCAACAACTTGTCATATATGCGGTGCTGGTGGCAGCAAGAACGTCCCAATGGGGAACGTGGAGGTTCAGCTGGCAGGGCCTCAGTTACAGTGGGTGAGACGAGAGACATCGCCACATGCAGCTAAATCAAATGGGGTGCCCATCCATTACTACTTCCTATTTTTAACATATCCCCGGGCACCTTTTTCATTCCGGCCCCTGGCAGGAATACTACCCAATTGCCATCCCTGGCATCCATTTTAAAGTAGCCTGACCCCAAAACCACCAAAAAATGCCCTTATGGACACCTTATAGCTGGTTTTGTACAGCACAATGCCCCCAAAAATTATAAAAATTACCTCTCAGACAGTGTTAAAAATTGTGAGGAAGAAATGCCACTTAGAAACCACATTTCTGTACCAAAGTACCTGGATTATAGCTAATTTTCACAGCACCATGCCCCCAAAACCATTGACAGGGCTTGAAATTTTATTGAAGAAATGACTACATGGAATAGGTTTTTTTTTCATGAAACCGTGTACGATTGGTGTCATTTACAGTCTCCTCACAGCAAAACCAGCAAAATGACCTTTTGGGCACTCAGAATAAAAATTGCGTTAAGAAATGATCATTTAAAAAAAAAAAAAAATTTCAACACGACCATTTCTTTTGGAAGAGGAATGTGAAGTAGACCGACAAATAATCGGTGACCTCGGCAACTAGGGCCACAATATCATCAAAGATCCACGTCAGATTTATCTTGATGAAAGTCAAACGATCCACATTATCTGTGGAAAGCCGGATGCGTTTGTCTGTAATGACTCCTCCAGCTGTGCTGAAGGTCCGCTCAGATATGACGCTGGCTGCTGGGCAGGACAACACCTCTATGGCGTGTCGAGCGAGCCATTCATCCATTTTGGATACCAAGAAGTCAATTGGGTCTGGAACATATCCAAAAACATCAGTGTTGATACACAGATAGTCGTGCACCATGATCTTAAACCGGTCTCTGTGTGTCGTATGTGTGCCCTGCATTACAGGCGTTGCTGAGGTGGTAAATAAGGATTGCCAGAAGTCACCCATTACACCCCTCTTTGCTCGCTTACCACCTGTAGTTCGCTCCATGTTCAGAAAGATAAAAATTTAAAACGGTATAGAAGAGTTTTTCACAGTCTCTTATTGAGAATCTGTACTGCAAAGAGGGCAGATCACAGATATTCTTAAATCCCTTTAATTTCTACGGGGCAACTAGGATTAGAAACAGAATTGTTTCTATCGAATACCTGTGAAATGCGGTATGGTGGATTTTGCGTATAAGTGAGCTCAATGCGGCAAACAGACGCATGGACTGCAATAAGAGTATTTAAATGTTATATGGATTAATATGGCAGTCTTGGCACCACTGACAACAGGCGCAATTTACTAGGAAATATGTATAACACAATTTGCGTACAAGTGAGCTCTTTGCGGCAGACGCACGGACTTAAATAAACTATTTTAAGGTTATAGGGATAAGCTATGCCGGTTTTAGGAACACTGACACACAGTGAGTGCTATAGAACTGGAAAAACAAAAGGGACATTTTCACCTCCTAGCAGAGGTTTGCTGGCCAAAAAAAGTGTTGAAAAACATTACTTTTTCAATTCAAGGTCAAAGAACACACTGGGCGACACAATATCACCCTTTCTTTCCAATGCCTCTCCTCCGGCCGCCTCCCTCCCCCCCGCAGCCCCGCAGCTTCACACACCAGTAGATATCTTTAAAACTTTCTCTAACTAAATAAGATGTGATCTCACAGCTCAGAACAGCTATTGGTTCAGATGCTGAGACATCCTGCTGTGAAGTGACATAGACAGAGAATGAGCTGAACAGGAAATGCAGTTGCATAGATCACGTGATTTTTGCAGCCAATGAGATCCATACACCACCCAGTCATGACGTCGTACATCCTCCTCACCCCCTCTATCCTCGGAGCTGATTGGTTGGCCGCCAAAATTTCAGGAAACGCTGAAAAATGCGTGATAGTAAAAGATTATCTATAAGATTGTCACCTAAACTATTGCGTGATCGGAAATTTCCGATAAGCCTAAAAACCGTGCCAATTTCAACTTTTGTCGATAATATCTCTCATCCCTAGTTAGGATTATTGTAGGGGTAGGATTAAGGTTATAGTAGGGGTAGGATTAGGATTATGGTAGCGTTAGGGTTATAATAGGGGTGTGATAGGGTTAGGGTTATAGTAGGAGTAGGGTTAAAGTTATAATAGGGGTAGGGTAGGGATAGGGTTATATTAGAAGCAGGATAAGGTTGGAGCATGATAGGGTAGGGATAGGTTTATAGTAGAGGTAGGGTAGTTATCCCCTCATATGCTCCCTCTTTCTACATGCCAGCCAGTCCTCAACTCCCATTCTCCCTAAGTTTACATGTAAGTCCTCCCCTCACATTCTCAGTTTGCTTACATGCTGAGTCCTCCCTTTGCATTCTTCCTCTGTTTACGTGCCTGTTCATCCATTCACATTCTCCATCTGCTTACATGCTTAGTCAACCCCTCACACTCTCCCTTGTTTTGAAAATAGTTGGAAAATCACATATTCCACTCCATAATTTTTTATTTATTTTTTTGGGGGGTGGGGGGGGGGACAACAAAAACCAAAAATAATTTTTTTTTATTACAAAATATATAATTTACAGTTAGTTTCCAGTGTAAAACAGTGCAGGGGAAGGCTTGTAGGAGGAGCAGACAGAATATGTACTTACAAGATGAGCAGGACCGGCGGACCATACTGAGCATGCCCAGAGTCAGTTTTATGGCTTACAACGAACTGGAGTATAGTGGCCAGGGCTGGGACATACCGCACAAGTGCAGGAAATGTGCGCTCACAATTCCTGCCACCTGCAACATCATAATGACGCAACAATGCCGACAGCCAATCAACGGATAGGAAGGGGGGCCGGGAACGTTAGGAACAAGAACTACATTTCGAGGTAGCAAGAAGAGACAGGGATACATGTGCCAGTATTCTAGTGTCCTTCCAGCTTAAAAACTGTCGCAGCCCTGTTCTCTAAATGTATGAGCAGGCGCTTTTTGAGGCACCTGCGGCACTTTGTCATACGCCCAAGATGTGGGCGCGTGGAGGCATGTCGAAACCACAACTGTATGATTCTACACATTTATGACTAGATCATACATGTTGCCCATAGTGAACAAATGGTACAAACTGAGCACTCAAGATAAATTACAAACTTTATTAAAACTGCATTTTATGGTTACTGGTGAAACTTTCCTGAAGTGGGACCACCCCTTTAAGCTGGATAAAGCAGGTATTTAGTTACTTAGTAATTTTAATATAGAGAAGAAAAACTCCTAAACGTCAATCATACTTTTAAATGTTTCTCTTTCTACTACTTCACAATTTGTGGTTAGAATTTTGCAAGAGATAAGTAGCTATTACTGTCAATCATAGTTAAGAGCTGTAATATTTGCATTCTAACTATTGCTTCTTTTCTCTATAAAGACTAGTATGATTCATTGAGTTGATTTTCTAATGAAAAATGTATTATGTTAAAAATAAAAGTTTGTTCTGATTTTTATATTTTTCATTTTTTGTAATATGTTTTCTCATTTTATATTATTTACATTGTTAGTAATTTTATAACATATAACATATAATGTAAAATAAATTTTATATTATTTAATTTTAGATTCATTTTAGATTATTTAATATTAGACTAATTTTACATTATTTCATTTTATATAGTTTTAAAATTAACATAAGTTAGTTTATATCACTTTTGTCGTGTTATTTTGGGAGGATTTTATAGCTTTGGCCTATTTGCAGTAACAGTTTGTTTAGCAAGGCCGCATCTGTCAGTCAGGAATTCTGCCGAGTCCTTAAACTCATTTCTGGTGCATTTTTCATGCCACAGTCAATGTGCCACAGTCATTGTGCCACCATCATGCTGCACAACACTTCCAATGCCCTATATTTATGAACTGCAGTACAACAGGTTCATAGATACTGTCGCATTCTACACTCCTCTATAGCGATTTGGAAATGGAGTGTCAGTGCCAGGTTTAATACATGTCGCCCTTTGTGTAACTATTGTGGTTTGTTTGTTCTAATGTTATGTATGAAAACCCCTTTTACATCCAAAACACCCTGGAATTAATGATGCGGGAATAAATAATAATAATAATAATGATAGTTACCCGGTTTCTTTAATTATTTATTGAATGGGTGTGTGATTAAAAACTTTGTTTGGTGCTGATATGAAACCAAAATATCCAATAAAGGTTCCTTTGTCTCACTGAGACTGCAGTCCTACTTCACTCTGCTGGGGAGTTTCAGCAACTCGCTGTTGACTGTGATTCATCTGGTCATCTTGAACATAGGCTTCCATCTGCAGGAGAGTCTATGCATCTGGTCAGCTTGAGGACAGGTTTGGATCTGCTAAGATTTTACAGCAGCTCAGGCAGCAACCATTATTTTGGCAGCAGGAGTCTTTCATTCAAGGCAGGCAGGCTCAGACTGGCACATAGGGGAATAGGGGAAACCTTTGGTGGGATCCTAGACATGGTGAACCCCTGGGTATGATAGGACTAGCGCTGCTATCAGAGAAAAAGGCAGAGAAAGAGAGGCAGAAAGCGAAAGACAGAGTGCCAGAGTCATGTGCAGTATGTGCAGTCATGTACGGTAACTGTAGGGTTTGCCCCAAGTATCAACTCCACTAGTAGGCCCCAAGTATCAACTCCACTGGTGGGCCCCAAAACTCAACTCTACTGGTGAACCCCAAGTATCAGCTCCACTAGTGGGCCCCAAAAGTCAACTCTACTGGCGGGCCCCAAGAATCAGCTTCACTGGTGGGCTCCAGGAATAAACGACACTGTTGGGTTCCAGAAATCAACTCCTCAGGCGGGCCCCAAGAATCAGCTTTACTGATGCGGCCTAGGCATCCCAGTCCATCACTGAGTGCAAGGTTCCTTTCTGGAGGTATGAGAATGCTCAAATTTAGCATAGATAAGGTCCATTCAGTGTGACTTTGAGTTTTTGCAAATATGTAGAGA
This sequence comes from Phyllomedusa bahiana, assembly GCA_025379985.1. Classification (NCBI taxonomy): domain Eukaryota; kingdom Metazoa; phylum Chordata; class Amphibia; order Anura; family Hylidae; genus Phyllomedusa; species Phyllomedusa bahiana. The sequence goes on from JAODAL010009996.1 coordinate 102,187, forward strand.
ATGGTAGGTCATAGAGAGCTTAAAGGAGTTGTCTCACTAAATTCATTCATCTTAACTCAGTCCTGTTTTCTTGGTTTCATTTTGAATTCAGGGGTGTGTTTACTGGCTTCTACTAGGCTGCAGTAGAAGCCAGGTCTTTTAAGCTATAGCAAACCAGTGCTGGCAGCCTATCAGAAGGAGATCAAACAGGTCCTGTAGCTATAGCAACCTGAGGAGCCGATGCAGCCCATACAAGAGAGGATATCTAGGAATAGGTAGGACACTGTTAGTGGACATATATTACAAAGTGACTTGTTTTTGCAAGATCTTTATCATAAATAGCAATCCTTGTAATGAGACAACCCCTTTAAACCCAGTCTAAAATCTTCCAAAGTGCCTGATTTACCTACTTACCAAATGTGGTAAAGAATGATCCAGTTGTTTAGCCATGTATAAAAAAACAGACACTATATATGTATAAAGATACATCTGTAGGGATTACTATGTGAGTAGGTCACAGCCTTAGGGACCACACAAATCAGCACTGCCCCATGCTCCTTCCCTGTAGGAATTTGGGTCCAATTTGCACCAAACAATCATTCCTCTTCAGCCATAATCCCCATGGTCCACATAACTGATCCCTAACAAAGCAGTACAATATAAAAGCCCATTTATAAACTGTCAATGAGTCAAATTTCTGTTATAAGTTGTGTACCATCGAACATGTGCAGCAGGGATAGGTTCTTTCTCTGCTGAATGTTGGGTCAAGACCAGAACAGGGAATGTTGTGGGAGAGAGATGTCTAATAATTAGCTTATTTGGCTTATTAGTAGTCATCATGGAGAGCTGAGAGCTCTTCATGTATGGCTGCCAGTCTCGGCAAGAACAGGTATGTCAAGCCTATGGGAACCGGAACTTCATGTATGTAGTTTTAGACCTTTATAGGGTCATCTGGTTACTAAACATCCTTGATGACTTAGAATTTTCTTTGCATTGTAGTATAAATTGCTTTGATTGTATTAAAAGTATAGTAAAGCTGGCTGAGGCCAATGAGAAATCAAGTGTGTTGGAGAAAGTATTTGATCTGCCTGAGTCTGTCTAACACAGGAGACAGAGATCCCAGGAGTTAATAGACCCCAAGATGTCAGAGTTTCTCTGTACAACATCACTTACATTTCCTATGTTACTGTAACTCTATGATGTTTGTTTATGCAGACTTGAACCTTTTGATGTTCCCAAGATTGCTGGGAATATTATTTTATAACGGCTTTTGACACCCAAAAGGAAGTACAAGGTGGGAATAATAGACAAAACAAACTATATTTCCCTAGGTAAGAAGTATATATGTTACTTTGTCTAGGATTGACTTTGAAGCCTTTAAATGCTTAATCTTAATTGTGTGAGACCGAGGTAGATACTTAAAAACATTTCCTCGTCAACATTTTTACCAACAACTTCTAGTTTTTAACATCCGCTTTATGACAGATATCTGATTGCTACAACATGAAAATGCTAAATGTTCTTGACGATACATCAACCTTCATTAGTGGATTAGAGAAGTGTGCTATACGAAATAACCCATATTTGCGCCAAAAAAGTGGGGTTATTTTTACTTTTCAAAGTAAAATTTTCACCCAAAAAGGGAAATACCCCCAAAGTCAGCAATAGCCAAAAAACCCTAGAGACAAAACTTTTCTAATTTTTTTCCAATAGCTTTTGCAAAGTAAATTAGGGAAAATTTGGATGTAAACCCAACTGCCCTTGTTTAAGATTGTAAATTTTATTCACCTAAGGCTTTGTTCAAAAGGGAGTAATTCGGGACCTTTCGGCCCAAAATTTTTTGCCTGTTACGGGGGCGGGCCGGAGGGGGTGGGGCGGAGGGGCCGTCAGCCCCCCGGGCCCCCTAGACATTAATTTTTTCCCGCACGTATAAAAAGGGCCGTGAATAATTGAAAATTTACTTCTCTCCCCCCCTCGGCGTATTATCGGGAACGGGGAAGGGGAGACGTAATCCATATTTTTCTCTTTTGAAAACCTGTGGATTACCCTTTAATAAATGGGCGTATCTCGCCCCGTATTTAGGGGCAGAAAGGCGGGGAAATTTAGGGGGGCGGGGAATAGCCCCTTTTTTAAAAGCCGTGTAAACATAGCCTAAGACAAAACCAGCTAAGATTAAAAAATGTACTCTATTTCATAAAAAGATGAGACTGATAATACACTCTCCTCTTCTTTAGATCTTATCCCTCTTGATAGACACTTACACAGGTCTTAATCCAACTACAGGAACTGCAATTTCGAAAAAGGGGAATTTTAGTTGGAAGATTTATACCCTTCTTTTCCCCTTTCCCAAAGAAAAAAGGGAAAAAAAGGTAAGTTTTGCTATGAGACGTAAACGGAAAACCCCAAAAATTGATGCAAATTAGTAGTTTTTATTCAAAATGAGCAGAAACACATATTAAAAATCATGTAAACATACTCAAAAAAGTGCTAATTTAAAAATTTGGCGGGTAGGGGTCGAAGATCATAGTTTGTCAATGTGGATGACGTTTCGGCCAAATTTTCCCTTTATCAAGAAACATCAAACAAGGACTGAAGGATTTCAAAGTATATAGTGAAAATATATCAAGTCCAATGTAGACTAAATGTGGGAGAGAGCCTCCACAAAAGCTAATAAATCCACGAAAATGGAATGTTGGCTGTGGCAGTAGGACGATGGACGAAACGTCCAAAAGTGTCGAGGGATTTCCGGGAATCCCTTTTGACACTAAAAACGCTCGTCCATACCTCCTACTGGGCCCCAGCCCCGTTCCATTTTCGTGGATTTATTAGCTTTTGTTGGGGGCCTTTTCCCCCAAATTTTGTCTTTCAAAAAGGGGTTATATATTTTTCCCCTATATACTTTGAAATTCCCCTTCTTCCCCTTTTTTATGTTTCTTGATAAAGGCAAAATTTTTGGGCCCAAACGTCATCCACATTGAACTCTTTTGATCTCTCTGACCCCTCTGCCATTTTGGGATATATGAGCACTTTTTTGAGTATGTTCAATGATTTTTTAAATTTCGTGTTTCTGGGTCAGTGTGGGGAAAAAAAATTAAACTAATTTTCATCCCAAATTTGGGTGTGCCGTGGTTTTACAATTTACAAAAGGAAAGGATTTTTCCACTTATAGGGAACCCAATTTTTCCTGATTTAACCCAAAGGGGTTGCCAAAAAAACCCTTTTAGTTTGGGATTATTATTGCTATGGACCCTCATCTCCTTTTTGTTTTCCTTATGAAACCCAAAGGAAAAATAAAATTTTTAACTATTTTCTCTATTGTAAACTCCTGATCACTTGACCATTGGAAAGGATGAATCTTCAAATATGAAGATTTACCAAAACATGTCCCAATTTAGAAAAAAAGGGTTGGCTCTCTACAAATGATTGGGTTTTTTTTTAAAAAAAATCTTTAAAAAAACAAGCAGCTTTGGCCCAAAATACACTCCCCCGGGCCCCTTTTTTAGGGGACACCCTGCTTTGTAAAAAGGGTTTTACCCCCCTTTTTCCCTTAGAACTGCCTCAATTCTTCGTGTGGGTTTGGAAATTTAACAAAGGGGCTGGGAAACAAATTTCCCCAGAGATTTTGGTCCATTTTTGAATTGGGTGGGAAATTTAAAACGTTGCCCCAGGGTTTTTCGGCTGCACATCCATGATGCGAAATCTCCCGTTCCCCACATTCCCCCAAAAATGCTTTTTTTGGGTTTAGATTTTGGGACGTGGAGGCCCCTTTGGTACATGGGAAATCATTGTCATGTTCAAGAAACCAGGGAGAGATGATTCCCGCTTTATGACATGGCGATTATCCCGCTGAAAGTAGCCATTTAGATGGGTTTGGGGGCATTGTTTGGTAAAAGGGAAAGGACAGGGGCAAACAACAATTTTCAGGTAGGGTTTTGGCGTTGCAACGATTTTCAATTTGGGACCAAGGGGGCCCAAAAAGTGCCAAAAGAAAATATTCCCCACACCATGACACAACCCACCCACCAGCCTGAACCGTTGATTTCAAAGGGAGGATGGATCCCAAAGTTTCATGTTGTTGACACCAAAAATTTTGACCCTACCATCCGGGAAAGTCGCAGCGAAAATTTGGAAAAACATCAGACCCGGCCAAAAGTTTTTTTTTTTTCTTCTACTGTCCAAATTTCGATGAGCTTGGGGAAATTGGAGCCTCATTTCCTGTTCTTAGCTGAAAGGATTTGGCACCCGGTGTGGTCTTCTGCTGCTTGTAGCCCATCTGCCTCAAAGTTCGCCGTACTGTGCGTTCAGAGATGCTCTTCTGCCTACCTTGGTTGTAACGGGGGCAATTTGAGTCACTGTTGCCCTTTTTATCAGCTCGAACCAGTCTGCCATTCTCCTTTGACCTCTGGCATCAACAAGGCATTTCCGCCCACAGGAACTGCCGCTCACTGGATGTTTTTTCTTTTTCGGCCCATTCTCTGTAAACCCTAGAGATGGTTGTGCGTGAAAATCCCAGGAGATCAGCCAGTTTCTGAAATACTCAGACCAGCCCTTTCTGGCACCAACAACCATGCCACGTTCAAAGGCACCAAATCACCTTTCTTCCCCATATTGATGCTCGGTTTGAAAATGCAGGAGATTGTCTTGACCATGTCTACATGCCTAAATGCACTGAGTTGCCGCCATGTGATTGGCTGATTAGAAATTAAGTGTTAACGAGCAGTTGGACAGGTGTACCTAATAAAGTGGCCGGTGAGTGTATGTTCATTACAAATGTCCTACTGATTTTGAGTTATCCCTGGTACTAGTAGTGCATCATCTCCTGAAATCCCTATAGCAGCTGACCTGTTGATCTTTATCTCACTGGCTGCCAGTCCTGGTGACTCATCTGTTTCTGAATACAGGTCTGAGCCAGAGCCCTTCCCGAACAGTATGCTTCTGTAGGGAAGGGAGGGGGAGGGCTCTGGCTTCTGTATCTGTGTAGCTGGATTAACCCTGTGTGTGCCTGCTCCCTCCTGCTCTCTACACAGATTGAGGAGAGCAGAGATGAGGCTGATCTGTAGTCAGTAGATGTGACAGCAGTGAAATGTGTTACAATAATCACCATGTGTCTGTGGAGCTCTGACTATACTAATAGAACAGATCAGGGGGGCTTGTGAACGGTTCCTATCTCTCCCTGCTCTGCTGTATTAGTGACACATTGTGATTATAGTAACACACTTCACAGATGCCCTGTGTCTGTTCTGACAGGGTTGTTTGTTGTGTTGCTGGAGATGTGGAGGATTTGTATCTAAGCAGGGGGAAAAGGGGCACTTACATCCCCCTGCTCGCTATTGCATACACCCGCTTCACAGACCCTCCACACTCATAGATCAG